>JASAMX010011408.1:0-21318 GCA_030248175.1 Microlaimidae sp. YZB2_3 | reverse complement strand
GTTGTGGGTTTGGTAAAGAAGGTCCATAAGGTGACTGTCCAGGTTTAGCTAAA
Source organism: Microlaimidae sp. YZB2_3 (assembly GCA_030248175.1). Taxonomy (NCBI): domain Eukaryota; kingdom Metazoa; phylum Nematoda; class Chromadorea; order Desmodorida; family Microlaimidae; species Microlaimidae sp. YZB2_3. The sequence continues at coordinate 21,265 of JASAMX010011408.1, read as the reverse complement.
CCTGCTGCGGTGCCAGGTTGAACGTATTGACCGTAAATTGGCTCTTTTTGAGGATAAAGTGGTGTGCCATAAACTGGTGGTGCTTCAGATCCAGCTTGACCCAATTGTTGGGCACCAAGTAAAAAGATTTCCAGGGCCTGTGGGGCCTTCCGGATATGGCCCACCATACGGTGAACCAAGTTGGCCAGGACTAGCAGATCCGCCCATGGCAAAGGGTTGTGTGGAGTGCAGGTTTGGTTCGAAATCAGGCGTAGGAGCATCAAGCAAACGTTGAGCATTTATCCAAGTGTTACTGTCAATTGGAGACCCTTGTACTGGAAAATCTGGAACTACTGGGAAGTTCTTGAACATTTTCCGGAATTTCTTCAGTGTTCGGTCGGCTTCTAACTTCTATTTTATCGAAATGTTTTTTTTGGAAGCGGTGACTCCCCAATCCTAAGCCTTTAACCCTCTAATTTACCCTATCAAAACCCTAATGTTAAAAACTAATTATGATACCCAAATCTGCACTTACAAATGTGCTTCAAATTTATGCAATTTAACCAAAGCTTAGTATCTCGTGAATTTAATTCTATGTAATTTATTAGTATTATTAGAAATGTTTTTTAAGTTTTTATTATGGTGTAAACTGTAAAACTATTGTAGTCCATAAAATGAATATTTAGAATTTCTTAGCTATTTGCAGAGAAATTAACATCAAATTGGCAGGAAGCTTGAGAGAAAATTAAGTTGAGTATAAAAAAATTACTTATATAGAAGAATTAAATCTAGCTGACTCATAAAATTGTGTATGAACATAAAAGCATCAAACAAAACTAGATTGAATTAAAAGTAAAAACTAATCATGTGGCATAACTTACAAAAACGCTTTAATACAATTAAAATTGACAATAATGAATAACTTTAAATAAACAATATTACAAAGAAATAAAATTTATGTTTTAAATTTGGAAGCTAAATCTTGTCATCAAATTAAAGATTCTATGGTTGAATTATATCTGGCTGACGCTGAAAATTAGAATGCAGACATGAGAGGACCAATTAAAATTGTGCGGTAATGACTTTTTTTAAAAAACAAATAAGAACGCAGAATTTTTTTTAATTCCACGTTTTCACAAAATATAGAAATTAACCAACTTTAGCCCTTAAAAAATTTGCATTTACGTTCCAAATTAAATAATTTGATAAATAATTATTAAAATAAAGTTTTTAATCTTTGTTATTAATCCACTTTAGTGAAAAATTTCCAATGTTTTTGTTGTTAAATAGTCGATTCAATACTGCAAATATCGTGTCAGCTAGATTTTATTTGCCTATAGTACGGTTAGCTTTTTTCTAAATTTTTTTATTTATTTTGTAGTGACAAAATGTTGAATGTTTAATTCTTTTTAAATTTTGTTGATTTTGAGACCAATCAAAAATTTAACGTTTCTTGAAAATAACTGTCAGGTAAGATGAAAAGCTATTACCGAAAAAACAACAGAATGCCTTGAGAAGACCAGCGTTTCCTCGATTAATACACTTCTGGTCTCTGGGGCAATTGGAGGCGTCACTGTCACAAAAAACTGCGGCATATCCTTTAGGGCACAAGGTAGTGGCAACAGCAGTTTTACCAGCTAAAATACCGTATGTCCTATAAGATTTACACTTTCAATATTGTGTCGTGCCCGGGTGGTATTTTAAACAGCAAACTATGATAGTTTTTAAAGTATTTCTGGTCTTAGCCACCATTGTTGATGGTGGTTTGTATGCTTGACTAAAATCACTGAGCGGGAACTAAAACATATTTAGGTGTACCGCGGATCAATTTATTGAAAGGATGTTATAGGTATAATGGTCGTAGCTGCGACTCTCGCCTTTTTGTATACTCTAATAATTGTCTTAGAAATGGTTGTTTTTTTTTTTTGTCTACTAATTCGACTAATCAGCGTAATGGTATATCAGAAATAATGTATGGACAAGCTTCCAACTTTAATTAAAGTTGAAAAATTAGAAATGAGTTCGCAATTTTGCGAGTACGTATGCAATTTTACAGTATGCATGCTTTCTTTGGCGCGTGGGGACAACTGACTGGAAACAAGTTGAAATGATTCATTTTACACTGCGCCGTTAAAATGGACGGCAGCAACTATTTTACGACTATATTAAATGTCAACTTTTCAATAAATAATCTTAACCAAATTCGATTTTAAACGTATAACATAACAAAATTTAAACAAAAATAGAAGCCTTGAGTACAAAATGCATACATATACAACAGACTTATGTACATCAAAACCAATTAATTTAAAATAATCTTATATTAGCAATGAATTTTTTAAAGTTTTTATTAAAAATAGGTAAAATGATGGGTTTTTTTATAAAAAAGGCGAAAAAAACCACGGTTACGTTCTCAACTACGAGTATTTCACCTATAATGAGTTTTGACGTATTATTATGTTTGTAAATGCGATTTTTTAATGCCTATAAAACCGAAAATTATAGCAAAACATAAACATTGGTTTGCCACGTTCATTATTGTCAAACAGTAAAACTTGATATTATTACAGGACAAATATACAGTAACCATATATTTAAAAAATATTAGACAATAATATCGAATTTAATACACATTTAACAGAGCGAACATAAAGACTAATTTAAATGGTTTATTTTTTAAATGATCTAAAATCGATACTTTTCCAAAACTATAAAAAGATTTATAAAATATTGTGCGCAAATGTATGATTTATATGCTTCCTTTGCAACACGTAGACCTATAAGATAAGAGACTCAATCCTGACACACAATTTGCTCAAACACACACACATACAATCAAAAAACTGCTGTAAGTTAAGGGAATTTAGTATTTAAATATCAAAAATGAACACTTGGGGGGGGGGGGGGGGACGGCTTAAGCTGAAAATTCATAATCAAAATTAAGTATGTGAGGCGCGTGTGAAACTGAACTGCGCTTTGAATTTAATACAATACTTGTACTTAGTTTGATCTGAGAAGAAAGTGTTCTTTTTTTGTACGGGTAATAATCATAATATTTTTTTGTTTTGCAGAATAAAATTCAAAAAGCGGAAAGTTTCAAATTTATTGTTGGCGAGATATGAACACAACTTCACGTCGGAATTACGGAAGCATGACTTAGTTATACAATATTACCCGCCGGTCCCCGCTTCGTTTTGCAAAAATCACTGCCGAGTTTTCAGTTCGTTTGTTTTTTTTCCGTTTGTTTCACTGTACCAGCTACAGATGCAGGAAATTATTGTACATCTTACCGTTTTTGGTTTTAAAACATGTGCTTATTTAATATAAAAAAACCCTCCCGTAAAAAGTTAATCGTTTTATTTGTTTATTGATTTAACAAGTGTTATTTCAACAATAAGGTAGCTGGTCTGGTGTCTTATTTTTAAGAAGAAAACTTTAAAAAAATGTAAATAAGTGGTTTTTAAGTAATAGTAATCTTAACAAATTAAGCAAAAAGTAAACCTGCCTTTGATTTAAAATATTTTTAAAATGTTAATTTTGAAATTTTTCTGTTTGGTTTTTTAAATATTAAAATTAAAGTCTTCATATCTTCAAAAATATTTATATTTAACATTTAAATACATTTTAAATTATCTTAGAACTATTATTACAACTATTTTTTACAACTACCACTGCATTTGTGCAACTATTTTTAACATCAATAATAGGTTTTAAAAAATATTTAGTTCACATAAAAAAGTTTGAAATATAATATATGGCATTTATCTTTTAATTATAAATATTTTTGAAGATATGAAGACTTTAATTTTAATATTTAAAAAACCAAACAGAAAAATTTCAAAATTGAAATTTTTAAAAATATTTTAAATCAAAGGCAGGTTTACTTTTTTGCTTAAGTTGTAAGATTACTCTAACGCAAAAACCATTTATTTACATTTTTTTAAAGTTTTCTTCTTAAAATAAACACCAGACCAGTTACCTTATTGCCTTGAAATAACACTTGTTAAATCAATAAACAAATAAAACGATTTTTGCGTTTTTACGGGAGGGTTTTTTTATTGTATTAAATAAGCACATGTTTTAAAACCAAAAACATAATATCGGAACTACAATAATTTATCCGTGTAAGTCATATTGTATAACATCGTGCTTCCGCTTTTTGGGTCCGACATAAAGTTGTGTTCATATCTCGCCAACAATAAATTTGAAACTTTCCGCTTTTTGAATTTTATTCTGCAAAACAAAAAAATATTATGATTATTACCCGTACAAAAAAAGAACACTTTCTTAGGATCGAACTAGTACAAGTATTGTATTAAATTCAAGCGCAGTTCGGTTTAGACGCGCCTGGCGTGCTTAATTTTGATTATGAATTTTCACTTAGCCCGTCGTCCCCCCCCCCCAAGTGTTCATTTTTGATATTTAAATACCAAATTCCCTTAACTACAGCAGTTTTTTGATTGTATGTGTGTGTGTTTAGAGCAAATTGTGTGTCAGGATTATAATCTCTTATCTTATAGGTCTACGTGTTGCAAAGGAAGCATATAAATCATACATTTGCGCACAATATTTTATAAATCTTTTTATAGTTTTGGAAAAGTATCGGTTTTAGATTATTTAAAAAATAATCCATTTAAATTAGGCTTTATGTTCGCTCTGTTCAATGTGTATTAAATTCGATATTATTGTCTATTATTTTTTAAATATATGGTGGCATTTAATACCCGGTGGTTACTGTATATTTGTCCTGTAATAATATCAAGTTTTACTGTTTGACAATGATGAACGCGGCAAACCAATGTTTATGTTTTGCTATAATTTTGGGTTTTATAGGCATTAAAAAATCGCATTTACAAACATAATAATACGTCAAAACTCATTATAGGTGAAATACTCGTAGTTGAGAACGTAACCGTGTTTTTTTTCGCCTTTTTTTATAAAAGAACCCATCATTTTACCTGTTTTTAATAAAAACTTTAAAAAATTCATTGTTAATATAAGATTATTTTATATTACTTGGTTTTAGTGTACATAAGTCTATTGTATATGTATGCATTTTGTACTCAATGCTTGTATTTTTGTTTAAACTTTATTATGTTATACGTTTAAAATCGAATTTCGTTAAGATTATTTATTGGAAAGTTGACATTTAATATAGTCGTAAAATAGTTGCTGCCGTCCATTTTAACGGCGCAGTGTAAAATGAATCATTTCAACTTGTTTCCGGCCAGTGGTCCCCACGCGCTAAAGAAAGCATGCGTACTGTAAAATTGCATACGTACTCGCAAAATTGCGAACTCATTTCTAATTTTTCAACTTTAAGTAAAGTTGGAAGCGTGTCCATACATGATTTCTGCTATACCATTACGCTGATTAGTCGATTTAGTAGACAAAAAAAAAAACAATTCTAAGCGATTATTAGAGTATACAAAAAGGCGAGAGTCGCAGCTACGACCATTTTACCTATAACATCCTTTCAATAAATTGATCCGCGGTACACCTAAATATGTTTTAGTTCCCGCTCAGTGATTTTAGTCAAGCATACAAACCACCATCAACAATGTTGGCTAAGACCAGAAATACTTTAAAAACTATCATAGTTTGCTGTTTAAAATACCACCCGGGCACGACACAATATTGAAAGTGTAAATCTTATAGGACATACGGTATTTTAGCTGGTAAAACTGCTGTGGCCACTACCTTGTGCCCTAAAGGATATGCCGCAGTTTTTTGTGACAGTGACGCCTCCAATTGCCCCAGAGACCAGAAGTGTATTAATCGAGGAAACGCTGGTCTTCTCAAGGCATTCTGTTGTTTTTTCGGTAATAGCTTTTCATCTTACCTGACAGTTATTTTCAAGAAACGTTAAATTTTTGATTGGTCTCAAAATCAACAAAATTTAAAAAGAATTAAACATTCAACATTTTGTCACTACAAAATAAATAAAAAAATTTAGAAAAAAGCTAACCGTGCTATAGGCAAATAAAATATATTTGATATTTGCAGTATTGAATCGACTATTTAACAACAAAAACATTCAAAATTTTTCACTAAAGCGGATTAATAACAAAGATTAAAAACTTTATTTTAATAATTATTTATCAAATTATTTAATTTGAAATTTAAATAAAAATTTTTAAGGGTTAAAGTTGGTTAATTTTTATATATTTTGTGAAAAGGTGGAATTAAGAAAAATTCTGCGTTCTTATTTGTTTTTTAAAAAAAGTCATTACCGCACAATTTTAATTGGTCCTCTCATGTCTGCATTCTAATTTTCAGCGTCAGCCAGATATAATTCAACCATAGAATCTTTAATTTGATGACAAGATTTAGCTTCCAAATTTAAAACATAAATTTTATTTCTTTGTAATATTGTTTATTTAAAGTTATTCATTATTGTCAATTTTAATTGTATTAAAGCGTTTTTGTAAGTTATGCCACATGATTCAGTTTTTACTTTAATTCAATCTAGTTTTGTTTGGTGCTTTATGTTCATACACAATTTTATGAGTCAGCTAGATTTAATTCTTCTATATCAGTAATTTTTTTATACTGAGCTCTAAATTTCTCTCAAGCTTCCTGTCAATTTGATGTTAATTTACTCTGCAAATAGCTAAGAAATTATTAAATATCTTACAATTTTTTTATGGACTACAATAGTTTTACAGTTTACACCATAATAAAAACTTAAAAAACATTTCTAATAATACTAATAAATTACATAGAATTAAATTCACGAGATACTAAGCTTTGGTTAAATTGCATAAATTTGAAGCACATTTGTAAGTGCAGATTTGGGTATCATAATTAGTTTTTAACATTAGGGTTTTGATAGGGTAAATTAGAGGGTTAAAAGCTTAGGATTGGGGAATTAGCCATTTTCCAAAAAAAACATTTAGGGGATGAATCAGAAGTTAGAAGCCGACCGAACACTGAAGAAATTCCGGAAAATGTTCAAGAACTTCCAGTAGTTCCAGATTTTCCAGTACAAGGGTCTCCAATTGACAGTAACACTTGGATAAATGCTCAACGTTTGCTTGATGCTCCTACGCCTGATTTGGAACAAAATTTGCGCTCTCAACAACCTTTTCCCATGGGCGGATCTGCTAGTCCTGGCCAACTTGGTTCACCATATGGTGGGCCATATCCGGGAGTTCCCACAGGCCCTGGAAATCCGTTTCTTGGTGCCCAACAATTGGGTCAAGCTGGATCTGAAGCACCACCAGTTTATGGCACACCACTTTATCCTCAAAAAGAGCCAATTTACGGTCAATACGTTCAACCTGGCACCGCAGCAGGTTTAGCTAAACCTGGACAGTCACCTTATGGACCTTCTTTACCAAACCCACAACAACCATCACCATATGGTCCTAGTCCATTTTCACCACAGGGCCCTCAACTTCCTGGTGGAGCAAATCCTTTTGGATTGCCCCAATTACCTGGATCTTCCCCTCAAATGCCAAATCCTTTTACTCAACAAGTTCCTGGAACCTCTCCAGCTATACCACAACCACCAATGTTGCCGCCAGGACCACCAGGCTACCCTGGAGTTGCTCCTAGTTCTCCTGGGACAGGATTCCCATCTGGATTTCCCGGCGCTGGATTTCCTGGTGCTGGACTGAATGGTCAATCACCACAATATCCAAACTATCCCAGTCCATTTTCCATTCCTCGGCAACCACCTACTCCATATGGAGGAGCAGGTCCCAGCGGAGCAGGATCTTATTTTGGAATGGTTTCTGAAGGAGAAAGTCCTTACAGTGCTGGTTCACCTCAAGTTTCAGGCCGCTACAACTATCTAACTGCAATAAAAAGTGTTCCTTCTGGTCCAGGACCTAGACGCCCATTTCGTGGAAATGCAGGTCCTGGTAGAGGATTTCCATCAAGAGGTGCCCCTGGCGCTAGAGGACAGCTTGGAGGTCGGCCTTTTCCCAGACTTGGTGGACTTGGTAGCCAGTTTCCAGGTGCAGGTGAAAGCGGACGATTTTTTGGAGCCGGTGGACCTGGTGGCCCCAGTGGACAATTTCCCGGACCTGGAGGTCCCCATGGACAATTTCCTGGGCCAGGTACCGGAGCGGGTGGTCCAGATGGACCATTTCCCAAACTCGGAGGTCCCAGTGGACAATTTTCAGGACCTGGGGGACCAGGTGGACCTTTTCCCGGAGCTGGTAGTGGAATGGGTGGGCCAGGTGGTGCCTTTTCTGGGGGTGGGGGACCTGGTGCACCTTTCCCTGGGGTTGGTGGACCTGGTGAACCATTTATGGGAGCTGGGGGACCTAGTGGGCAGTTTCCTGGACCTGGAGGACCTGGTGGTGAGTTTCCTGGAGCTGGGGGACCTGGTGGACCATTTCCAGGACCAGGTGGACCTGGTGGACAGTTTCCGGGCGGCGGTGCTGGAGCTGGAGGACCTTTTCCGGGGGCAGGTGGAGGTGCTAGTGGAATGTTTCCTGGGGCTGGTGGTGGCTTTCCTGGTGCTGGGGCGGGAGGATTTCCAGGAGCAGGAGGATTTCCGGGAGGTCCTTTTCCTGGTGGAAACCTTGATGAAATTCAAATGAGACCACTCTCCATGCCACCCAGTGTACAAGTCCAACTGGAGTCACAAGGTCCATTTGCATTGCAATCTGGAGGTCCAGTTGATATGCAGGTGAACCCTGTTGATCTTTATGTGCATCGAGGAAGAGCACCTAGCTCTTTAGCTAAAAACAAACTTTCATCGGCAGAATTGACATCTGCTGAAATGGTAGAATTATCAAAAGAAAGGAGAAATGGTGACCCGATTATGAACGCTCTTCTTGCCCAGGTGTGATTATATATGTTTTTACACATTAAAGATTATTTTAAACACCAAAAAATATTTTGTCTTTGAAATTTTTGGTTTGTTATAATTTTTATCTGAATCTTTTGAATAATTTTATATCTTGTATTTTTTAAAATTTTTAGTTTTAAAAATAGAAAGAACAAATGAATTAGAAAAAAAATTTCTAATAGATAGAAAACTTATTTTTTTCTTAAAACTTTTGAAAAGGCAGGAAATAATTTAAAAATTAAATAGTTGCCTTTTGCCACAGTTTATGGTTGTGGGTTTTTTTTAATCTTGATTATTGTGGTAGGATACCGCTTTTATATTAAAAATAAGCAGAAAACCTAATGAAAAAATGTATAACTAACACGTATATTAGCTAACCAGTGCACAAACTGACTAAATTAGTTTTTTTATGTGAAAGCTGATTTTGAAAAACTCTTAATTCCAAAATTGGTAATAAAATAATTGATTAGAATATAGCTTTCTAAATTAATGTTTTAATGTAAATTAATTAAAGGTACAAGCCCTGCATGCCGTATCCTACAGTGTCAGTGATCCAAACTGCATTCAGTGCAGATTAGCTGAAGGGCTTCTGAAAAAAGCTTATCCTATTAAAGATCATCTCACTGTTTTTCATCTTGACAAGCTACCTAAAGGATCAGAACTTCTTGAATTTCTTCAAACCATCACTGGTTCCAATGAAGTTCCACACATTTTTATTTGTGGCTACTATATTGGAGGTACGTCAATGTTATGTCGTTTGCATTAGTATACTCTGTATAAAACATAATTTAAAGTTTGTGCGCAGGACTACAATATATTAGAACAACTCATTGCAGGCTATTGTATTTAATTTAACCTGCATTTACTTAACAAACCACCCAGAAACGATTTCTGTTTATTCCAAATGAAAAGCTGCGAATATATGAATTTTTTAAAATAGGTTTCACTAGTGAAAAATCGAAAATCAAAAACCTCCCATTACAAGACTGCAGTGAGACTATAGTGTACGCTATAAAGACTACAGTCTTTAAGACTTTAGACTATAGACTACAGTCTTATACTACGTATCTATAGACTATAGACTACAGTCTTTAAGACTATAGTGTAGTTAGCTTAACGCAAGCTTAAAACTTGGGTCCTCAAACAGGGAACCGCCCTTTTCTATCTATCTAAAACTATAGTGTTATTATAAATTTTAGGCTATAAACAGCTATCGGACTTTTACGCAGACGGCCGACTCGGATCATTTGTTGGAAAATGTTTTCAAAAAATGGAAATAAACAAATGATAAAGATTACTGTTTTCCAGTACAAATTGATCTTTTATTGTTAATAATATTATTATTTTATTGTTGTGAGTAAATTTTTGTTTTTATATTCAGCATTAAAAACATAGCAACATTCTTTATTATTAAATACTATATAGGGTAGCTGACTTAACTTCGGCCATCAATTTATGATGTTCAACAACTATTTTTTTAAACGCAAAATAGCACCAAAAAAAACTGCATGTATATTAAATCAAAATAAAAAAATATTTGTTTAAATAAAAAAATATTGAATCAAATGTGTTTGCACAGTTTTTTATTCTAAGTGATTCTGCATTATCAACGTTTTTGTACAAAAAAGAACATTTTTCTGAATTTTTGCGCTGTGTTCGCACTAGTTTATAACGGAACAATAAATGAGTTTATAATAACGCCTATTAAGTGGTCAAAAAATTGTCAATTTTTACGTTTTTATATTTTCTTCTAAATAAGCTTGCAATTCATTTTATTAACTGTAAATTTAAATATAAAAATATAACGGTAAAACCTGGCTCAAACTTCATTCAAAGTGTCCAAAAAACAGTTTTTAAGCCTCGTTCATGCTTCTTCATATAAAGAATGTCAAAAGACAGTAAAAAAAGACAAAATAAATCCAAAGAAAATTTTTAAACCCGAATCATACCTTGTATAAAGGAGAATTTTGGAAAAGTCAAAGCTGTCATTTGAACAATCCTAAAATGTCTTTTGAATAATTTAAAGATGATCTTTAAACAATCCAAAGATGTTTTTTTGAAAAGCAAAAACAAAAATTGGGATATTTCAAATAGTGTTTCGAATAGCTTTAAATCTACACTTTGTGAAATAATCTACATGATAATTTTTTACGTAATAATAATAGATTATTATACATGATAGCCGCGAATTCGCTAACAAAAAAACTGCAAAGGTAAAACTCTAATGATGTTTTTTTTACGTAATGTGTTTTTCCAACAAAATCAATTTTTCGACTTTATTGCCGCCAACATAAACCATAATTCCAACAAAATTTCAGCGTAGCTATCTGAAATGACTTTAAAGGCTTAAAAAGAGCACTTATTTAACTCATATTAAAACTTTTCTTGAATCCATCCAATGAATCAGCAGTTACTTGAAACGGGAGTAGGTTGTTCCAAGGTATAATACCTGCATTAATTCGACTATCATCAACAACTAATTTTAAAGGATTTAAGCCACGAGTGGGCTGCAGGTTAAACTTAAAGAAATCATTGACTTGAAAATTGTTTAAGCCATGTATAATTTTAAACCACTCATATAAATCAGTTTTATCTCTTAGATTTTTCAATCGTTCTAAAGCTAGGTAATCCAGTCTTTGTTCATAACCAACAGGTAATAACTTGCATTTATATGTTGTCAAATATGCAACGTTTTTTTGTTGAATCCAACGTATAAATTATTTTAAATGTTAAAATATCAAATATTTCGAATAATTTAAATTATATTCGAAAGTATTGTGCAGAAAAATTTTTGCTGCATGCATTTTGTGTTTAGAATTTTTTACTTTGCGAACTTCGAACTGAAAAAAAACTGTGAACGTAAAATACACAGATGAGATTTTTTTCCACACACGTACATAATGTCAAATATTTTAAGTTTTTTGTTGCATCGGACGTATAAATGAATTTATACGTTAAAACATGGAATATTTTGACTAATTTGAATTATTCGACTGCAGGCACTGTGCCAGGGGGACCAGGGGGGCCAGGGGGGCCATGCTTCCCCCCTTTTTGGGTTGGCCGAGGTAAAAATAAGGAAGAGGAGGTAGGTCTAGTGGGGTGGGGTGAGGTAAAAGCGAAGGTAATTCCATTATGACCCTGCTTTTCCCTACCTCTTTTCTTGTGAGTGGATGCGGTCAGGTTCTAGAGGCCATAACTTGAAGCTCCGGCCATAACAACAACAACAACCTCCTTTCTTGTGGTATGCCAAAAGTGGATTCTGCCGGCCTGGCTGCCTTGAATTCAATGTAAATAGGTAAGCCATAATTTTGCTCATTTTTAATGCTAAATCAAAAAATTTCGCCTCCGGCAGCTGGGGGTACACCCCTCAGACCCCCGGCGGACGCTTCTCGTCGCCTGGCGCCGCCGCGCGGCGCAAAATGCGGCGCTTCACGCCGCATTTATATTCCGTTTCCTGTTTTCCAAAGTCTGGCCCCCTCCTTTCAAAAATTCTGGCACAGGCCGTGTAGTTTGCTGAAAAACTTCATCTAGAAGTTTTGTGTTCGAAAATTTTCATTTCTACATTGTAGAACAACTACAATTTGGAATGGGTCCAGCACAAAAGAGTCCTGAAAAAAATCGCAGCTGGCACAAAAGAGTCCTGGCACAAAAGAGTCCCGGCACAAAAGAGTCCTGGAAAAAATGCGTTCATGTGCCCAAGAGCTGCGAGCGCTTAGATCGGCACAAAAGAGTCCTCGCATAAAACCAATTTTTCACAGCTAACATACAATGTTCCTGTCTTTCAGTTTTTTATTTGTTTTTTTTTAATTAACCTCTTAAAAAGTTGTGTGAAGAATTTCGAGGGTAAAAAATTAATGTTTTCAAGTATTTTTATTATTTAGTTAATAAAACGCTTAAAGTTTTGTAAAGCGTTTAAAAAATAAGAAAAAAATCATTGTTGTATTTGGCTATAAATCATATAATATTGAATTATTGTTTTTGTCATAATTGAGTGTATGTCAAACAAAATCATGTCTAAATAATGATTTTAGTTGGCATAAATTTTTTGTTCATTGTTAAAATATTACAATTTTTATCAAATAAGTGTTTTAATCGTAATTGTAAGGACGACCGCAGATGTCAGACCACAAGATGACCAGACCACTGGGACTTTTTGCGCACAAAGTCATTGCGCACAACTACACATTAAAAAAAAACAAAAAACACAAAAAGACAATCTTTCCGCCCATTTGGTGATTTTTAACCAAATAACGAGTAAAAAACAACCAAATATTGTTATACCTCCGACCAATACAGGTTTCTGTACTTTTTTTACCAACTATTTAATTTTTTTTTATTTAATTATTTTGTGTTTTTTAACTAAATATTTGGTTGATTTTTCCAAACTATTTAGTTGCACATAATGAATTAAGCATATAATTGTATGAAAATGCCCCCAGGTTTTAAGTTGTCGTTAAAATATTAACGGTCTTTCAAATAAAATTTTTTAAATTTACAGAAACTTTTGAAATTCTTTTGAAGTCTAACGCAAACGTTATCACATACGAGACAATACATAGAAACGATCTTTAGCTACAAAAAACATAAAACCACATTAAAAAATCTGGCTAAATTTTCTCCAGCCCACTAATAAAAGGATTGAAAACTGTAATTATTGGAATAAACATTTGTTTTCCCAAGAAAAAAAAGCAACTTTAAAAAAAGATTTTTTTGCTAAAAATCTTTAACATCAACTGTTCGTCGTTACTTTGACAAAGAGACGCAATGAGTATAAAATCAATGTGACTCTGACTCATTTTCTTTGGATTATTTGTGTGTTAAGATTTAAAAAAGTCACAGTTACGGGTATTTTACGACGCTTTTGACTAAATGTGTTAGATAACGACGAGTTGAAATACGCCATAAGCTGGAAGACAGCTGAGGTGTGAACTTATTCCTCATTCGTTACTGATTGATCAAAAATAAACATGGGCTCATTAGAAAGAAGAAGGAATTACGCAACTTTCTTAGGAAGCACTTTTTTCATTTAGGTCCTTGTTATCGATTTATTGATCAAAATAAAAAATTGAAAAATAGACAAATAAAAACTCCCAACCGCACAATAACAGCCTTTTGGCAACAATAAGAATTGTACAGAGCAGACAACCAACATCCCCTCATAAAAACCGCACAAAAATAGCAGACCGGTTTTAATTGGTGGCAGAAACGGCGCCAGTTCCCAGCGCCAACTGCTTCAACCGCGCGGAAAACGGCAAAAACAACAGAGTACTTTTTTTAATTCTTGCATTACTGATGACAAAATTAATAAAATTTTTTTTTATTAAAAAAATATAAATACGCGGGGGGGGGGCGGGAGCCCCCCGCGCCGGTAATCATCGGTGGTGCGGGGTGCCAACTGCAATTTAACCCACGGCACCGCGCCAACTATACTTAGACACGTGAGTAAATTTTGTTATTCATGTTCATCATCTTATTATTATTATTATTATTATTATTACTTTAAAAATTATAATTGCAATCATTGGCGCACGGCATCGCGCCAACTATATTTAGAGAACGTAGGGCTAAACTTTGTCTGGAGCGCATCTGCACCGCACTACCTATAATTAGAACAACGTGGGTTAAATTTGTAATTTGAATTCATTTTCTTCTTATTCTTATTTTTTATTTTATCTCGGCAACGGAATGATTATAAACATATGTCATTTCGCAGCTAAAACTATAGTTTATTAGGCTATTTTTTAATTTAATTCCAAAAAAGTGGTAGACTAGCCTTGAAAAATGCTCTACGAATAAGCAGGAAAAAGGGGCGATTTTTCCCCTGGCGTATATTTAGACAGAAAAGACCCTTGGATGTCGCATTATGGACATTATGTGGTTTATCAGTCTTTTAAATTTGCATTTGGTTTAGGGAGACACTAAATGAAAAATTTCTACTTACCATATACATAAAGATTTGTTTATATATTGATTTTATCACACAGCACTGTTGCATTTTTTTCAGTTTGATGAAATGTCAATTGAAAAAATCATACTCACAGCAATCTTTGACAAGCGCGAACCAGCCTTAACTTCTGATGCTGATTTTTCAACGAATTAAAAAAAACTTGTCATTTTTTAGAATCTCTTTTTAGCTCCCTAAGAATCGAATCTCGTTGTACTATTGTATTTGCGCCATTGATTCATTAGAAAGTTACAAGGTTTAAATTCAAATAAAATTGAATATTTGAAAAAAATTATTTAATATGCTTTATCAGTGTATCACTGTATCAAATAGTCAAAATTTATGAATTAAAAAAAAATTTTCTGTCTAAATAGCGGGTGCTTTTTCTTGCTTGTTAAAGCTTTTTCTTGCTCTCTCTTAGATTTTTCAATGCTAGTTAAATAATCTTTCCATTATGTAGAAAACATGTTTTTTGTTTGTTTTTTTTTCAGGCCATATAGTTCATAAATCTACTAGTTAGCATATCTGCACAAATTCTAACTTTTGTTGTTGTTGCTTTTTTTGATAATTTTTATTTAAAAACACACAAAATCGGTGTGTTTTTTTATTTTTAAAAGGATAAAAAATATAGTTGCTGTTGGTCAAATAGTTTTTTAAATTAATTTAAATAGTTTTGTGGAATATTTTGTATTTGATTTAAATATTGGAAAAAAAAGTGCAAATTAAAAATTTCATACATATTTCTTGAACCACTCAGAATATTTGATCCTAAAATTTCAAGATGTCAAGAGTAGAAATCGACCGGGTTTTAATTTTGCAAGTTTTATATTCATTTCCGAGTAGATATAGCTCATTTTTAAATACAATTTATGTAGTTTCACTATAAAATGAAATGAATAATTTATTGTTATAGTAAATACTCTTACTGCATAAACAACAGATGGCACAATAGCGTAATAAATAATGTGGAGTATCACTGATAATAGGAGTCGTAGGTGTAATTGACATCATGTGCGTTAGCGCCACGCTGGGCGCTGTGGTGTCGCGGAACTCCGTTAGTTTTGGACTGGTGGGCGTGTCGGGAGGAGGAGCTGTGGCGGCGCTCCTTGGTATCGTAGTCGGTCGTGGCGGGTCCGCGGGACGGCGTCGCGGGTCTGGAACCCCGCCACACTTTCCCGTAATTATCCTCGGCGGTTGGCATGTAGCGGTCCGCGATACGAGTCGAGCTGTTCCCTGCCAGTTCCTGCTGGTGATAGCCGGGATACGGATCCGCGGCGCTCCTCGCCGCCGAGTGATTCGCGTAGGGAGCGGTGGAGGGGGCGGGGCCGGATTTACCGAAGTGATTAAGGGCGGACGAGTCGTGGGAGGCCGGGTGCCGATCCGAATGGTTGGGAACTATATGGGAAGCGGGGTCGATGGTGGAAAATGGACTTCCGGCGTCTGTGTTATCCCCCACCTTCCACTTTTGAGAGATGGAAGTTTGGTACGTGTGGAGCTCTTTTTCCAAAGAACTATTTTCTTTTTGAAGGGCTTCCACTTCGCGCCTTAAAATAACAGTAAAAATTTAAAATCATAAATTAAAAAACGGGTATCCTTAATAAATTTTAGAAAACCAAATTCAGTCATATAAAAACAGATTTTTAATCATTTCTTTAATACCTCTTTTCAAAAAACATTGTAATTTTTATAGTTTTTTTTATTTTCATTCCTACCAATATTTGAAAACCAATTTTATTATTATTTTTGAAAATTTATCAAACTAACGTTGGAGTCAATTAAAGCCAGTACTGTAGCGATCTTGATATTTTTATTTTATACTGTTTTTAAATTCTTAAAAAAACAAACCTCATTTGCATCACGTGTCGTTTTGTGACATCATCGCATGCATTGTAGGATGGCAAGCACAATAGCTGTGTGTTCAACCACTCAATTTCCATAGTTAGTTTGCCATCTGCGTCTATCCATAAATCCCTTTGCATTGATAGCTAAAATTAGTTGTTTTTTGTTTATATGCATATATATTAAGTTTTTGCGCTATACGTCTTTTTGAATATTGGGTGTGCGCGGAGTTGCATGTTCCACCTTAACTCTTTGGGATTTTCGCGTCCAAAAACCGCTGCAAATCTGCAGAAGGTATTCCGCGTCAGTGCTACAGTGTGTTAAATTCCACGCCCCGCCTCCTCCGACGCGGCGTTTAACACAGTACAGCACTGACGCGGAATACCTTCTGCGGATAGCGGAATGAATCCCAAAGGGTTAAGCACAATTTTGTTATGAATTATAATTACATTTCGAGAGAAAAGCTTGCGCAGTTTACTGAATAAAAAATAAAGAGGAATTTTAAAACGAATCAAAACCGTTGCATTTACTGCTGATAATACCTTAAAATTTTGGCGAAAAAACTTTTATTTATCAACAAAAAATAGCAAGTACATATTATAAGACCATAATAATGACTTATTTTGTCACGTGAATTTAACATCAAATAATGTTAGGTTTTCTTGTTTAAATACAATTATTTTGAATTTTAAATGTTCAATTTATTTTTAAGGAAATATGAGGATAGTTGAGTAATTAAAAAATTTTTAAATTGTATACAAATACGCCAATATAAAAAAGGGCAAACATGGAACCTGTTTTATTAGGTTTTTCAGGTACCTATCAAATTTTGTAAAAAAATTTGAAAACGTACGTATTTCTTTAGACATTTAAGCGTGTTTTTACTCACTCTTGTTTATAAAATTATTCTTAAGATTTTTATCAGACGAATTACAATTTTTATCACCCGAGCAACCGAATAACCCAATTGCGTTCACTCTTCAATCTATTAAATTCTCATGTGGTAAAATTTACTAAAATAAAAAATGTACATAAACTAAATATGTTTCTATAATTAAACAGTGGTTACCTCAGTTTTTTTAAGCGAAAATCGTATTCGCAAGCCCTTGTCCCTGTCACCGTGCAAAGCATAGTACTGTACAAAAGGAGAGTCCATTGCAGCCAGGCTTTTGGCTGACGATGTCTCAACAGCGGGAAGAAGTTGACACTGCCAATTAACATAGCGCAGGTAGCCTGTTCACGAGTGGATTGCACAGAAAGTCTTTTAGTTTTTACATTAATATTTAATATTTAATTTTTTGTTTATTTGCGAGTTTTTAATACAATGTTAGTTTTCTTGCAGTGGAGACTGCGACTTCTTTCGCACTCTATACTGCTTTATTCGCACTGCGATTATTTTTGCACTGCGAGTCTAGCTGCACAACAAAAAAAAAACAAAGCGGAGCGAAAATTATATGTTTAAATGAGTAAAAGTCGTTTTTTATCTTAAGAAGTTAAAACTTTTTAGTTTTAATGAAATAAAGTAACTTTACAACGTTTTAAAATTAAAAAATAAAACAAGTGTCGATTGAAACTGCGCAGCCAGACTCGCAGTGCGAAAATAATCGCAGTGCGAATAAAGCAGTATACAGTGCAAAATAAGTCGCAGTCCCCAATGCGAGAAAACTAACACTGTATTAAAAATCACAGCGCGGAAAAACTAGCAGAAAATGGCAGATTTTTGCGAGAAAAGTCGCACACAAATGCAAAAGTGCGACTTTTCTCGCAAAATTTTGGTCAAAAATTTAGTGTACAGTCGAACATTTTCTTGTGTTATATATTCTTGTCATTATTATTATTAATTAGAAAACTGTACAATCCACTCTACCGTTGGGAATGTTCTGAATGTCGGCGTAGTAGAAGTGAAAGGAGACGTCCTCGCTGCTCCGACTGTACACGGCGCACCAACTCTGCCGATCGTTGTCCGCACACTGCACCGTCTGAGGTTTTTCCAGATCCGGAGCGAATTTCAAACGACTGACCGCGCTGTAGGAGATCAATTCCAACCGCACTTCCAACGTACCCAAGGCCCCGTTCACGTGAAGGAGATAGTTTTCGTGAAAAAACAAGCCGACAGTGTTCCCATTGAAGTCCACCTCTTCTTCCAGCTTTCTGGGCCGGAATTGGTTCGGGGGTTGACCCAGAGCGAAGGCGTATCTAAACACAATTTAAGTTGAAATTTCGTTGTTTTGGCGAGTGCCATTATTCGGCCACTGTGGCTACAATGTGGTTTTTTTTACTACAATTTTTTATGACCACAATTTTTCACGTCAAAAAATGCGCCTAAAACACGGAAAGAAGAGCGCACCACTTCAGCTTAATACTAAATTTAGTAGTTTACGAATCCCGGTAACTGGTATCTTATTCTATATACACTCAGACGTGAGACGCGATACACACTTCGAGTATGAGTGGATTGAGCAGGTAGATTTGGAGTAGATAGGTTTTTCATTATAGGGGCAGTCCTTTTTGGGGAATCCGAGAAATTAAAAGTTCTGTTAATAATTATGAATAAATTTATAATTCTTTCCTTCTATCCCGTTTTTTTTGCAAGACTTCGTTTATGAAGAATCACGACGGTTAATTCTATGTACACAAAGGTCTTGAGCAGATTTAAAAATGATTTGTATATGACGTTGGTTAACAAAAAAAACCACGATCATAACACACGAAAATAACCTAAACATAAAATATTTTTAAAAAAAAAGATAGCTGGTTGCACATATTTTGTTTCTTCCTCATTTTTTCCAGTCTTATACAAATTATTTTCAATTCTTTTTGAGACCTTTGTGTACATCGAATTAACCGTCGTGATTCTCCATTGATCAGAAATAAAATCAAATCATATCCGTCCTCAAGAAAAACAAGTTGATTTTCAAACTTGTTCTTCCGGATTTTTTTTCCGGTAACTAACTTGTGTGCGAATTATTCTCCTCTCGAGACTATAAAGTAAAAGGCATAATATTTATCCAATGTATCACTCACTTGACTTTGCTGAGATAGTTGGCCCTGTTGAGTCGTTTGAGTTGCAGCCAGTGGCGGGCCCTTGGCTCGTTTTGGTCCATATTCGGGCAGAAAAGTACGCGCCATTCCTCCCCGCCGAAGAAGAATGACTCCGTGTCGTACTGACGGTAGTCGGGTACGTGGCCGTCCAGGGAACCCAAACGTAACCAACTCTGGAAGACGGTGACTGGGGAGCGGAGATTCAACTCCAGCAGAAATTCCCTCCGCTCGCTGGCGAAACCCTTCCGCTGCTCCAGATCGCTCAGGCTGAGAAAGGTCCGGTTACCGTGGCGCGGGTTTTCGGCGCTGAATTGGCATGCCTATACGAACTCGTAGAAACTCCCCAGTGATTAACTTAAAACTGCGCTACAGAACTTCCAACGTTTTGTATTTGTGTGGATAATTTTTTGCAAATGCTTACTCTGGGCCCCAAAACCTTTAAACTTTTTTCGTTTGGAATATTTTAACGGTTCAAGAGATATGAATTTTCAAAAATGGCATAATGAAGCTATTTAGGGCATTTTGTATTTGACAGTTTTTTGTTGAAAAATTTTTTGCTATAAAAATAACAGGCGTACTTTTATATTTATTTTTATACACGGATTGCAAATTTTAACTACAATTTGGTAAGATTTTAGCGTTTTGGAAGCCTACAATTTTTACCCTAAATTTTTAGTGAGACGGGGGAAGCGAAAAGCCAGTCGGCCAACAGGACATGTATTTTATAAAATTAGTTATTTTATTTTATTAGAAATTTTGTTGAAATCAGTGTTGTTTCGAATATTGACCGACCAAATTTGCTGACCGGTTTTCCAATTTCTATACATTTCACAAAAACTAGAATAAAAATCTCAGGTTTTTTTTCACTGAAAACTAATATTTCGACAAATATTTTGTTAAATATTGCAATCAGGGTGTCAAAATAAAGTTCGAACAATTTAAATCATGTTTCAAAAGTAAATAAGCTTAAAATGACTCATTAAAAGGGCGGAACTCTCAAAATTCCAGAGTTTTTTCTCCTTTAATTGTCCGACGCTCCGGAGCATAATATTTGTTAGTAAGAACATCACATTCACAATTAAATGTTTTGATGCAGTTTACTTTGTAATTTCAAAATTTCATGCTCCATGACTCATCTTGTGTCATATTTTTGTGTCGCTTTTAAATATACATCCTACAGGTGCTTTTAAAAAATTTTTTTCGAGATACTGTTGTAAAATTTTATTTAGGAGAGTTGGAACGAGACCTTAAGAACGCACTGCTCGTTCTGAGTGAATGAGTCTTTGTTAAGGAGGATCACTGTGATGTCCACAGTGCAAATAACGTTGGGACTCACGTTGCAGATTTCTAGATACGGACTTAGGTGCTTTCCATCCCGTTTTGACAGAAAAAGTCGCCATTTGTGACCTAAATAATTTTATTTCATTAAAATACAACAATTTGACTTAAATCTGCGACCGACACATTGTTTCGGCGGATAGCCTGTAAGGATTCAGGTGCGTTATGCTGCGTATGTCGCTCCACATCGGGAAACTTAGCTCCGAATTGGAAGGATTGTCTTAAAGTGGAAAACGGAAATTAAGTTTGAATCCGCTAAAACTTAAATAAGTTTAAGCCCAAACCTGAACCTAAAGAAAAACAATTAGTCTTTTTAG
>JASAMX010011407.1:0-21980 GCA_030248175.1 Microlaimidae sp. YZB2_3 | reverse complement strand
CACACAGTATCACACGTCGTCAAAACGATACAAAAAAAGTATAACACAAGCGTCACAGTAACCATGAAAAATTTCGTTCAAAATAAGTTATCGCCTTGAGCATTAAATTTTGTAATTTAACATTATTTTCGTATAAAGCAAAACATATCGCCATATTAACGGATTTTTAAAATCAAATATCAAGTTCTAAGTCCGAAAAACATTGAAAAATTCAGATTTAATGTAAGGCGACTTTTAATTTAACAAATACATTGACAGCTAATTTGTTTTATGTAATAAATAGAAACATTAAAGAAAAAGTCGCCTTATATTAAATCTGAATTTTTCAATGTTTTTTCGGACTTAGAACTTGATATTTGATTTTAAAAAGCCGTTAATATGGCGGTATGTTTTGCTTTATACGAAAATAATGATAAATTACAAAATTTAATGCGAAATGCGATAACTTATTTTGACAGAAATTTTCATGGTTACTGTAACGCTTGCGTTATACTTTTTTTGTATCGTTTTGACGACGTGTGACTTAACTAATACTGTGGTATTTACAGCTGGTTAACTTATGTAAAAGTTAACCCACTTTGAGAGAAATTTATGTGAATTAAGTTTTATTAACGGTTAAAAAACGCAAACTAAAGATTTTACACTCTTTAAAAAGTGGCCCTAAAAAATTCGTTGAAAAAAAAGTCGTAAATCACATTTTGATTAAATTAACGAAATAAGTAGGTAAGAAAAGTGCTGCTATAATATTAGTTGATTGAACGAAAAAATTCGTAAAATTAACTTAGAAAAATCTCGTTGAAATTGATAATTGCTCTTTACATGTTAAACATACAGTTTTGTCTCGTGCGGCGGTTTTCTATTTTATAATTAGGTTTACCAGTAGTTTTGTTATTTGTTTGACTGTTTATATACATATATTCTACGAAAATAATCAAATCCTATGTATAAATAAATTCGAATTCTTTCAACCTTCATTTTTTGTTTTATGTTTATTATTAACAAACATAATTGTTTTAAAGCATAAAAATAAAGTTCGGCCAATTTAATCCGACTGATTTTTAAAGTTTTAATATTTACCACGCGACGTTTCTTTTGATTTTGTTCTAAATATAACAAACTTGTGAGAATATTTTGTTGGAAATATTAAAAATTCTTCGCTGTTGTTAAAACAAAATTACTTTGCAAAGAAAAAACTCCAAAGGCGCTGATGATTTCCATGGAATTAAGATGGCAGAAATTGCTTGTGTGTGCACTGACTTTAAATTCTTAGTTTGAAGTGTGTAAAATTTTCTGCTAGATTTTAAGTTTTTGCAACACTTTATTTATTTATTTTTAAAGTGTGAAATTTGCACTTTCGTTTACAAAACAAATTAAGGAAGGACAGATGAAGGTAAGAAATGTTTTGTATTTTAATTAAAACAATCTAATATTTATTCTTCACCCTTAAAATGATTAAATAAGAAAAAATATGGAAAAATGTTTGGGGGAAGAAGGACTTTTCTTCTCACCATTGCGCTAAAATTAAAATAAAAGTAAAATTTGGAAGTTAAAACTTTTGTTTTGAATTTTTAATTTATTATGCTTGTTAAGTATTATAAATTCTTGCTTTATGTATTTATGCTTTATGCTCTATTCTATGTATCGTTTAAGCGGAGTTTTATCGGAAAAATTTTATTGTAAGACAGGAGTTCCACTATTTTTTTAATAGACCTGTGATAAATAAAAAAATCGTAAAAGTTACTAATTAAGTAAGCGGATCCTTTCCCGTTAAAAAATTCGTAAAAACTTATTAATTTCTACGTTATATTAACCAATCACTTTTAAGAGAGCACGTATTGTTTTTATTCGGTTTTGTTTTTCTGAAAATTTCACAAAATCTGTTATTAATTTGCAGGTTTTAAAGAGACTTGTTTCAGTCTTTTCTGGCATTTAGTTTTTAGACTTATGTAGCTTTATACTATTCCATTTAATATAAGGCTTTTTTTCGAAACTTTGTTTCGTCTTTTGCTAGAATATTTGTTATTATATCGTATATCAACTCAATGAGCTTTCATTTGAAAACTTTTTTAAGTGGGGAAATCACAGAGGAATAAATGACCATAGTAAAAAACTAAAAATACCTAAGCTAAAAATTTTTTTATTATTTTAGAAATAGAGCAGCAAAATACTGTAATCATCTGTGTAAACATATTGTAACATCTGCTAACATAATATTTAAATCTAAATAAACAATTTTAGTTTTGATAAATTCTTAAAGTTTGATTGACACATTAAGTAGCTTTTTGGCTGTGTGCTTACCTTCCCTTTATTTTACATTTTAAATTACTCATCTAAAGGATTAAAATGTTTTTCAATTTTTTTTTTATTTTTAAATTTTTACAATTTAGTGTGATCTATATTAATTCTTTCCTTTGGGTGTGTTTTCATGTATAAATAAATGACTTTCATGTTATTTCATTTGATTTTCATTTCATTTCAACACACATAGTAAAACATACGCGAGGTACTCCATATGATTATTATATACATCTCCAGTGCAACTGGCCTATGTGTGTATCCCCACAAAGTTATAAACATTAAACACTAGTGATGTTCCCTGCAGTTTCGAAGCGAAACTCAATTTTACAGAACTCTGGAGCAACTAAAAAGCTTCCAAGCTCTGTCTTATATTTGTATTTATTTCATGAATATTTAAAAAGTAATGCCATGGATTTTTTTATCATAATGTTTTTGTGAACAATTCTTTTTTTTTATTTATTTAAAACCGCAAAAAGTCTAAAATTGCTGATCGAATAACGTAAAACATATTTTAAGCTTAAATAAGTTTATAATCGTTTATTGCTACCGCGATCTGGAGCTGCTTTTAAACAAGAAACTGAATGAGCTTTGGAGCTCCATCAGCTTCAAGAAACATTGAAGCATGGTATCAGAGAGTAGGAACATCGCTTATGTAGAATACACTGCGATTTTGGTGCGAGCAGTTTTTTTTCAAAATACGTCATTGTGAAAAGCCCATAAGCCCCAAGTAAATTTTTAAAAACTTAGTTGCAGTTGCAATAATATATTGGAAAAAACTTTTTCCGTTAGCCAGTGGTAGTCCATATTCACACCGCGAATGGATGGAAAATGACATCAAATTGTGTATGGGAAAGATTACGACTGGGATTAAGAAAATGTGCGAAAATTCAAAGTATGTAAATCATATCGGCGTTACTACGGCAAAATGAGCCACGATTCGCATAAAATATATTTGAATGTGACTCATTTTAAATTTCAAACAGGACCATATTAATTACAGAATGAGTCAGATTTACGTGTATTTTATAATTACTGTAGCTCATTTTGCCGTAGTAATGACAATATAGATTATAAAAAAAACAACATATCAAATCTGTCATCAAATACCAGAAAGCATAAATTTATTTGCATAAAGAGCGTTAAAGATTTTTTATAAAAATAGTTTGCCGTCTTTCAAAAGAAATTCAAAACAACGCAGGTTCACTAAACGCAAATTGATAAGAATTTATGTCAGCACGTTGTTTAAATCTCTTGATAACGTTTTAATTTTTTTTTTCTGGAAAAATCTTATAAAACTCTTTGTCTGCATGGAATAAATTGATATTTTATTATTTTATGCATATTTGTTATAAATACAAGCTAATAAGACAATAAACTCAGGTTAAGAAAAACTCCTAACTAGGGTTTGAGGCTATATTAAAGGTATATTTATCCCAGTAAGTAAGCATCAAGTATTTTTTAACTTCTACTAACCCCTACTAAATCTCTTCAAAAAACCTGCCATAAGTTTAGTTTTATTTATATTTAGTCCCTCTTTTTATAGTAATGTACTTAGGTGCTACTGTCAAAGAGAGATGAATCGGTGTGCGTTAAGCGGCCAACACCTCTGGCGGCAGCCTGCCACAAACCACACAAACCCAACGTGGTAAACCAAACGTTGTTTGTTGGATTCCCCCCATTAAGTAACCCACTCAAATCACGAGAATCTAACGTCACTTTATCAGCCAATTAGATTCGATTAAATACAAGGTATTTGTATAAAAATATATAAAATATATAAATATGTGTTTTTGAACTTCGTTAGTTTTTATTTAAAACAAAAATTCAAAAATTTTTTAAATATTAGTGTATCCCATTAGAGTTTTATAAGATTTATTAAAGAAACACAAAAATTGAAAGATTCTTAAGAGTTTTAAACAACGTGTTAACATTACACCTGATACCTGTCCACCAAACTTGTGTTAGAGACGTGCTTTTGCTATATTAGCATAGCACGTTTCAATTTTTACAGTATTTAATTTTTTTAAATATATTTCAAGAAATCTTATTGTTTTCCTTGTTTAAATGAATATTTTGATAATTTTATGAATATTTATGTCAAATAGTATTCTATAAAACGTTAATTCTAGTTACGGATTAACAAAACCCTAAATTTGGCGTTTTGTTAACCACGAGGCATTATTAGCTTAAATACTTAACACAAGTATGCATAAAATTTTTAAAATATCAATTTTATCTTTATTTATACAAATATTGTGATGATATTTCTCAAGAAAAAAAAATTAAGAGCAGAGATTAAATAAACAAAATGCTAACATAGCATAGGCAATTAACACGTGTTTACTCTCTTAAAAGTGATTGGTTAATATAACGTAGACATTAGTAAGTTTCTACAAATTTTTTAACGGGAAAGGATCCGCTCACTTAATTAGTAACTTTTACGATTTTTTTATTTATTAAAGGCTTAATAAAAAATTAGTGAAACTCCCGTCTTAAAATAAAAATTTTCCTATAAAACTCCGGTTAAAGGATGCATAGAATAGGTTTACATGAAGCAAGAACTTATAATACTTAACAAGCATAATAAATTAAAAATTCAAAACAATAGTTTTAACGTCCAAATTTTACTTTTATTTTAGTTTCAGCACGATGGCGAGAACAAAAGTCCTTCTTCGGCCAAACATTTTTCCATATTTTTTCTTATTTAACCATTTTAAGGGTGAAGAAAAAAGTGATTTATGGTTACTTTTTAAATATAAGATTGTTTTAATTAAAAGACAAAACATTTCTTACCTTAGTCTGTCCTTCCTTAATTTGTTTTGTAAATGAAAGTGCAGATTTCACACTTTAAAAAAAATAAATAAAGTGTTGCAAAAACTTAAAATCCCTAGCAGAAAATTTTACACACTTCAAACTAAGGATTTAAAGTCAGTGCACACACAAGCAGTTTCTGCCATCTTAATTTCATAGAAATCATCAGCGCCTTTGGAGTTTTTTCTTTGCAAAGTAATTTTGTTTTAACAGTAACGAAGAATTTTCAATATTTCCAAGAAAATATCCTCACAAGTTTGCTATATTTAGAACAAAATCAAAGGAAACATCCCGTAGTAAATATTAAAACTTTAAAAAGAGTCGAATTAAATTGGCCGAACCTTATTTTTTTGTTTTAAAACAATTATTTTTGTTATTAATAAACATAAAACAAAAAAATGAAGGTTGAAAGAATTTGACTTCAGTTACAAATAGGATTTGATTATTTTCGTAGAATATATTTATATAAATAGTCAAACAAAACTAGTGGTAAACTTAATTATAAAATAAAAAACCGCCGCACGAGACAAAACTGTATGTTTAATATGTAAAGAGCAATTATCAATTTCAACGAGATTTTTCTAAGTTAATTTTACGAATTTTTTCGTTCAATCAACTAATATTATAGCAACCCTTTCTAACCTACTTATTTCGTTAATTTAATCAAAATGTGATTTACGGCTTTTTTTTCAACGAATTTTTTAGGGCCACTTTTTAGAGAGTAGTGGGTCGGTCCCTTCCATTAATTTGAGGCTACGAACAATTTTTAAATAACTTTGCTGTTTAATAATTTTTATCAGTTTTTATAATTTTTTATGAAAACATAAAAAAATTCTCTGTAATTAACTTTTTTTCGGAATTTCTGGTTGACAGCCCTCGAGAACAACAAAATCAATTTATAGCAATTGTAATGTGCACCCTCGAAACTTTTTTTGACAATTTAGAGAGCAAGTTTGATTTGAACGTAAGTTGTATTAGTCTGCTATAGTGTTGTAAAAATTTACTTTTACTTTTACTTAAACTAATAAAAGTAACTGATTTTGAATAACTTTTAATTTTATTCAATTTTTAAATTTCACTTACTTCTATTTTTACTCTTACTCGAATTTTGAAATTTCAACTACTTTTACTCTTACTCTCTTAAAAGTGATTGGTTAATATAACGTAGAAATTAGTAAGTTTCTACGAATTTTTTAACGGGAAAGGATCCGCTCACATAATTAGTAACTTTTACGATTTTTTTATTTATTAAAGGCTTAATAAAAAATTAGTGAAACTCCCGTCTTACAATAAAATTTTTCCGAAAAAACTCCGGTTAAAGGATGCATAAAATAGGTTTACATGAAGCAAGAATTTATAATACTTAACAAGCATAATAAATTAAAAATTCAAAACAATAGTTTTAACTTCCAAACTTTACTTTTATTTTAGTTTCAGCGCGATGGCGAGAAGAAAAGTCCTTCTTCGGCCAGATTTTTTATATTTTTTCTTATTTATTTTAAGGGTGAAAAAAAAGTGATTTATGGTTACTTTTCAAATATAAGATTGTTTTAATTAAAAGACAAAACATTTCTTACCTTAGTCTGTCCTTCCTTAGTTTGTTTTGTAAATGAAAGTGCAGATTTCACACTTTAAAAAAAATAAATAAAGTGTTGCAAAAACTTAAAATCCCTGGCAAAAAATTTTACACACTTCAAACTAAGGATTTAAAGTCAGTGCACACACAAGCAATTTCTGCCATCGTAATTCTATTGAAATTATCAGCACCTTTGGAGTTTTTTCTTTGCAAAGTATTTTTGTTTTAACAATAGCGAAGAATTTCCTATATTTCCAACAAAATATCCTCACAAGTTTGCTATATTTAGAACAAAATCAAAGGAAACGTCCCGTGGTAAATATTAAAACTTTAAAAAGAGTCGGATTAAATTGGCCGAACCTTATTTTTTTGTTTTAAAACAATTATTTTTGTTATTAATAAACATAAAACAAAAAAAATGAAGGTTGAAAGAATTTGACTTCAGTTACACATAGGATTTGATTATTTTCGTAGAATATATTTATATAAATAGTCAAACAAAACCAGTGGTAAACCTAATTATAAAATAAAAAACCGCCGCACGAGACAAAACTGTATGTGTAATATGTAAAGAGCAATATTATCAATTTCAACGAGATTTTTCTAAGTTAATTTTACGAATTTTTTCGTTCAATCAACTAATATTATCGCAACACTTTTCTAACCTACTTATTTCGTTAATTTAATCAGAATGTGATTTACGACTTTTTTTTTCAACGAATTTTTTAGGGCCACTTTTTAGAGAGTACTCGGATTTTTCCCCACAAATACTTAAATTTATTTAAATAAAATTTAAATAACTTTAACGAGTAGATTCTCTATGGGCTTGTTGTAAAATTAGTGGCAGAAAAAATTTCAAGCCTCTAACACGCCAAACACTATATATAGACCAAAAAAATTATTAAAATGAAAATTTATACCTAAAATTAGCAAAAATCCTTGGAACAGAGCCATGAAGCCTTGAAAAACGGTGTTTTGCTCTGTTTCAAAATTACTTTTGTTATACTTTTACTCTTACTTTTACATGGATATTACCGTTACTTTTACTTTATTTAAAGGTGCGGTGCGGAGTCAAACGTTTTGTCTTCGATTTTAATATTTTTTGTGAAAACCTTATCCCTGCCCCCAATAACCTACCAAGATTTTTTCAACAAAATATCTTCAATGGTTCAGGAGTAATGACCCTCCGAAAATTGCGTTTTTCAACAATTCTGTACGTTAAAAATTGCTCGAGGGGTATAACCATTTATACGTTACAAATTATGCACTCAAAGAAAGCGGCCACTTTTTACTATAATTTGATGCCTTGATCGTTAAAATTGATGCAGTATTTGTCGAAATATTGCGTTACTTGTACAAAAAACGATTAAAGATCTGTACGTGAAAGATTGCTCAATGGATATAACGGTTTAAGTTATAATTTATACACTCAAAGAAAGCGGCTATTATCTACTTTAATTTGATACCTTGATCGTTAAGATTGGTGCAGTATTTGTTGAGATATTGCGTTTCTTGTACAAAAAACACTCGATTTTTTTCGCTAAAAATACGAACTAAAGGAAAGAAAGGTTGGGCAACTTCACAAAATCACTGCTGTCGTTTGGTATTTTTAACAAAAAAATCGCACGTTTTTTATACGGAAAACGCAATATTTTGACAAATACTGCACTAATTTTAACGATCAAGGTATCAAATTAAAGTAGAAAGTAGCCGCTGTTTTGAGTGTATAATTTGTAACGTAAATCGTTATACCCATTGAGCAATCTTTCATGTACAGAATTTTCGAAAAATGCCATTTTTGGGGGGTCATAACTCCTAAATCACTGGGGATATTTTGTTGAAAAAATTATTGTGGGCTATTGGGGGCAAAGCTAAGGTTTTCACAAAAAATATCAAAAACAAACACAAAAATTGACTTTTTGTCTTTGACACCGCATCTTTAAATAAAATTGTGACCGTTACTTTACTTAAATAAAAAAAATCACAAATTACTTTTACTCTTACTTTATTTAAATTAACATTTTTCAATTTACTTTTACTTTAACTTAAAATAATCAAAAATCATTACTTTTTACAACGCAGACAAGGGGTATCTTACTACAATAACCTAAATTTATAGTTTTTGACGTAAAACAATAAACACGAATAAACAATGATGTATTTTGTTTATTTTAAAACATTGATTGTTTTTTACCGAAAAAAATTAAAGTGTTTTATTGAAGATTTATATCTTCATTACAACACTTTAAATCAAATGGGATCGGGTATTATTTTCACCACAAATAAATCAAATTAAAGAAAAAAAAGCCTTGTGTCGCACTTTTAAGTTAAAACATATGTTTAGTTTTTTGTAACTTAATTTATTTTGTTTTTAGGTTAAAATGTTATTTAAAGAGATTTAATGGAATCTACCCGATATATTTTGAAGTTTTTAATATTAGACCGCCAATTTTTGTGATTAAAAACTTTTCTGTCCATGATGAAAACAGCCGCTTTATTGTAGGTTTGATAGAAATACGTTAATTTTTGCATTTGTTATAACAAATTAAGATATAAACTCCACATTTTTTACTATGCTATTATTTTTGCATAGTAAAATCGCAAGCGGTTTTTTTATTGTAATCTCAAGATAACTATATAAAAATAACAATTATATACAGATTTGAAAGGTCAAAATTCAATACAACCATAATATAAATATTGATAAAGTTGCTTATATTTTTCTTTACATCAATTATATTTTTGTGCTGTAATCGATGAAATTTACTTGGCTTTATTGTTCAAAGATCTTAAGAAGTTCTACACTGAGTTACGTAGTGATGTAGAATCAGGAGAACAAAACGTGCGAATTTTTTCACCATCTTAAAAATTCAAAATACTGATTTTATATAAAAAAATAGTATATTTCTATTTCAAGAGTTAATTTTTTTGCATTTTGATCAAAAGCATTAAACAATTAATTAAGCAATTAATCAGGTGTGTTGAATTTAATTATAATTATGATAAAAAATAAAATTAAGGCAAGGCAACAGACCTCTAGAACTTAAAAATAAGAAACCTGTCATTTAATTGCATGTTTTTAGAACTTTACTGACAATCAATTGGATCCCGCCAGAGATGAGACGACAAAAATGCGTCGAATGTTCTATGCACCGGAGGAAAATGAAATTAGCAGAAAATGGCTCCAGAGAGCAGAAAGACTGTTTGGTTTTAATTTAAATTTAGATGATTATTTACCTTGGATGGTACGCAACTATTTTTTCTTTCAAATGTTTAATTATCACAAAGGTCATAAATGCACAAATTATAATCAAATTTTTGTACATATTCATCTTAAACTATATCAAAAACAGATAGATGTCAAAATTTATATTGTTTCATATGCCAGACAGGTTTGTTTCTGTGTTTGGTAATTGTGACAACAATAGGATTAGGTAAACACTTGTTTTGAAACATTTTTGCCCTAAAAGTAAACAAGTGTAATAAGTGATTAATGTGTGATTTAAACAATCATTGGATTACAAAGAAATAACTTTTGCAGTAATTAACTGCAGCATATTCACAAAAAAGTTGGGTCTTAAACAAAACTAACGCCTGAATTTTTTTTAATAACAGCGACGCCCTGTTTGAATTTGTTTATTACTTTTTTTTGTATAATCAATCTGTTTATAAATGAAAAATTATCCATATAAATTATCCATATAAAGCGTTTAAAAATACATTGATGTGGTTATTTTTTTATTTTAAAATATAAATAAATAAAAATAAATAATTTTATTTGCTTAAAAAAAGTTAATGTGAACAGGAGCCTATTTAAATGGGATTCCATATTAATAATAATAAAGTCGAAAGGTCCCATTTAAATGGGACCTTTGTTTTCAAGCAGTTCGTTCTAAGTGTCTCAATTTTCTTTTATTATAAATATTTTTATTGTACTAAATAAAGGGCTGGGTGCCAGAGTTTTCCCTAGAATTTATTAGAAATTTTTTTCTGTATATGTAAGAGTTATGAATGAGGTTTATCATCAGATATTTTACAATTTCATGGTTTATACTTATAGAAGTTCGCCACATTTTTCATTTTACTATTTATGGGTTATTTTTTTTATTTCGTTTTAATTTTGACCGCAGCAATTTTATTTTTGATGCACATTTTTTTATATGATACATTACATTCCAGATTATCTTTTTAAAAGCGCCATATACTTTTTAAGCTCATATTTATTTTATTCACAGACATTTTTTGTGTTTAGTTGTTCTCGAATAGAAAAAAATTCTTGAATATGACTTTAGTAGTAGCAGACATTGTAATTAAAATGTAAAAACAAAATAAATTTTTCAGGTAAGATCATATTCTAGTATCGGTCATCAACCCCCACATTATGACTGGGACAACAATTTGGATCCGGAAGGGTGGAAATATCTGGTGTTTTAATAATGTTATTTTTAGCGAATTCCTAATTTGCATTAAAACTTTATTTTACAGTAAATTAACATTATTTTTCTGAACAAAACATTTTTGATCTATTTTTTGAACATGTTCTATTGTGATCTAAAAAGACATGATACCATATGGTATCATGCATGATTATGTTTAGGTTAACTATAAAGCATTATTGACGGACAACACTAGGCTAAAAGTAACAAAAGTAGTGATAAAAATATTAATTTAAGGCAGGTCAAACATGTCTCATGAAGATATATGGCGCATACTCTAATTTGTCTATTAGTGATGTCCCCCCCCCGAGCTCCGAGCTCCAGAGCGGAGCTCCGCTTTTAGGAGTTCTGAAGCAACCTCCGGAGCTCCGGAGCTCCGCTCTATTTATGTATTAATTCCATGAATAAATAAAGAGTAACGCCATATATTGTTTTGTCCAATTTTTTTTGCAAATTAATTCTTTTTAAAACTTATTTAAGGTAGAACACCACAGTTATGACGAATTTTACTAAAAGTTAGATATCGTCTCAGCTATTAAGTTTTGTCTGACAAAAGTATAGTGCGATCGAACGCTCAGATTATGATGTATCTAACGGTAATAATTCCATTGTTTGTTGTTCTATTTTGAAATATATTTCAATGAATCTAAAGCTAAAAAAACTGTTTTTGACCATTTAAAAAAGTTGATTCGCTCAGTTTTGTCCGCAATTTTATAGAAAGTTAAAAAAAATAGGGGGCGACTTTTAGTTTTTTAATTAAAAAAAGTGTTTTATTATTTAAGATACGCTAAATCGAAAATGAAAAAATAGAATATTTTTGGTAATAAATTTTATTAATGTTTTGTATTTTGTATTTTATTGATGTTATATGATGATTGTGGACGATAACATTTTTTTACAGAAAAATGAATGTCAAAAATTGAATCAGCAGGTCTAATTACTTTAGTAAAAACTAATTAGTAAGGATCTGCCGTCAAAATCTAACTGTGGTGTTCTACCTTAATACGCTAGAAATACTCTCATTTAATGGGCGGAGCTTCGGAGCTCCCTTCGCTTCAAACGGTCGGAGCTTCTGAGTATGATTTTGTAGTGTAGGATCTCACTACTGTCTATGTATTTTCTTAGACGCTGAGCGATTCAATGAAAACGGCGTGACTTGCAGAGTTTGATTATTTTTATTAAAACACAAACTCATTTAAAGAATCTCTTCTCTTTATATTTACTACGGGAAAGTGGAAACTGTTTACAGCGAAATTTCCAATTTAGCCCGTCATCTCTCTATCAAATCGGCAATTGTTTTTTAAATTTGGTTTCGAAAATTAGGGAAGAAGCGAAAAAGGGAGATCTCAATAAGTTGGTTTTAGAAAAGGAGGAAGCGGAAGATTTCCAGGCAGTAGGTGAGAAATACATTTTCTTGGTGAAATTTCCAGATCTTGTTTGGGGATCTATTATTCATGTCATCAAGACATACATAATTAGAAGAAAGACAATTATGCATTTGATAGCAAAATTTACAAAATGTTTAAAACTGAAAAATTGTGTAAATTTTCAATAAGATATTATTACTTTCAATATATGTAATGATAAATCTTCTTGAACAACCAAACCATGGACGGTAAACCATAGTTT
This sequence comes from Microlaimidae sp. YZB2_3, assembly GCA_030248175.1. Lineage (NCBI taxonomy): Eukaryota > Metazoa > Nematoda > Chromadorea > Desmodorida > Microlaimidae > Microlaimidae sp. YZB2_3. Next base: position 9,230 of record JASAMX010011407.1, on the reverse strand, counting down.
CTCTCAGCAATTCACCCAAGAAAATGAATCTGAAATCAAGCTTAACTTTATCAGTATAATTTTTAGTTTATTGGTGTTTTCTTTAAGAATGCTAAATACATTTGAAGTTTGGAGCATGAATTGTTTCGCAAAAATTAAATTGTTTTTGAAAAATTAAGTCACGCAAAAACTTCTACCTAAAATATTTTTAATTTTTTTATGTCCATTTAGAAACTTTTGTTGAGATTTAATTGTAAAAATTTTTACATTAATATGAAATATTAAATTAAATGGCAAGTTGTGTCGAAACATGACACTGGTACACAGACTCTTCGCAAGATAAATATACATCAGGACAAATATTCTTATGCTTTTAAAGCATAAGCTAGCTATGACCGGGAAAAAGGTAAAAAATTCAAATGGCTGTCACGTACAATGTAACTATTTTTTTCTTTATCTTTCTGTTAGTGTGTGTGAACTCAACATATACAAAAAAAACAACAACAAAATTTCAGGAAACCATTTTGTAACAACTCTGTTGTACAACCGGGTGGAGGATTCATTAAACAGCGGCGGAACAGTTTTTCCTGAACTAGACTTTGTTTTTCAGCCCCAAGAAGGCGACTTGCTATTTTTCGTCAATGGAAAGTAAGATCAAAAATATATAACATAATAATAAAAGAAAAATATGTGACTTCATATATTGCTCTGCACAGACACATTGACGGCTTTAAGTAGGGCGCGCCCTAATAAGAGTGCGTCCAAGTTAGCACACTTGGGTGTGTTAATTAGGACCTCGCTTCTAAAAAACCTCGTTCTAATTAGGGTGTGTAATAGATTTTATAAAGCCACACCCTAATAAAAGCGCGCTCTAATTAGGGTGCGTTTTTTAGGGCCATATGGCCTTAATTAGGGCGCGCCTTGAGATTCGGTACTGTAATATTTTAAGATAAGGTCCTTTATAATGAAATTGTGGGGGTGGTCAATGGTCAAGTAGCCAGCCACTTGCTTTTGGGAAAGTATTATGTGCAGGTGAACGAACACACAATGCAATTTAATAATTATTGGTTACTACAATACCGCTGAGCAGCATAGATGAACAAGAAGAAGAAGAAGAAGAAGAAAAAGAAAAAGAAGAAGAAGAAAAAGAAGAAGAAGAAAAAGAAGAAGAAGAAAGTGTAGGGGAGTCCACCTCCTTCCACCTAGCCTCGAAATTTTGGGGCATCCCCTAAAAAAAATCTAGGGGCACCCCTTCCCCCCAAATTTTTGAATTTTTTACCCCTTACCCTGCTGTAGAATTTAAAATTTGACCACCCCTCCCCCCTTAGAAAATTTTAAGTACCTTCTTATATTAAATTTTCTTCCAAAAAGCGAATTTTTAATGTTTTTACAACCTTTTTATTGCAGAATATCGCTTTTTATTCAATAAAATGTAGTATTATTGTATAAAAAAATTAAACCTTTAATGGTCTAAAAGTATTTTGCTTTGGACATTAGACCCCACCTGACCCCCCGCCTCTCTAGGTTTCAAAATTTTCAGCCCGGGGTCGACCCCCTAGAAAGCCAATAGAGCTGACCCCCTTAGGACCCCGTTCTAGATTTTGAAATGTCATTTACCCAGGATAAAGAACTCCCCTGGCTTCAGTGACCGTGTTCATCTATGCTGAGGAATTATTTATATATGTTTTTGGGTTGTGTGTTTATTCCTTGTTTTCACCTTGACGGAAAGCGATACACTTATAATTTCAGTTTAAAAGACTAACAAGAAAGTATTTTAAAATTGTAGGGTAATAAAAATAGAAAAAGAAACTAGTTGAAGCCGTGTCTTAAAACTGGCGAGCGTGGCTTTTGCTATTAAAATCTGTTGCAATTCCTTTTTAATTAAAAGACAATTGCTTTTGCATCAATTATAAATTTTTTTTCAATTTAGGTTTTTCTTCTTATGGGTAATATTTTAAAACAAGTCATTACAAGACTTTTCTTGAGTAAGCAGATTAAAAAATCTGTTAACTCATATTAACAAATTAATGTAAGTTTAGTAGTGATTATCATATTCTGATAAAAAACCCATTAAATATTCAGATTACTGGATTTAAAAAAATGGAACTATTACCATCAAAAGCGCAGCCAGAATGTTTTTTATGGGATAGAAACAGGGGTAATTTCCAATAAAAGGCTTAGGACCTTAGTTGCCGAAAAGGGAATAAGAAACCACACTAAATTCAATAATCAAGAAATGAGGCTTCCTGCCTTGAGAATTGAAAAAATGAGTGCTTACTTGAGTAATTTTTATAATAAAAAATCCATTAACTTATTTTTAGCAAAAAAGTATTAGAAAATTACGCAATTTTTATCTTAAAAATAAAAAATAGTAGGATCAAGGGGCAGCGCCTTATAATTGGATTGGGGTAACATGGAAATAGTTGGTGATAAAATACCTAACAAATATATTATATACAATTGGCAGATAACTTTAAAAATTTTCAGAACTTCAAAAATTTTCACTTTTGTATACAAAATATATATCTTAAAAATGCAGTACTTAGTCAAACTTTTGTCTATAATTTTAATGATTTTTTGACAAAATGTTACCTAGTGCTTCAAATATTTTGACTTTTTGCATCATTGAAATACGTTAAACGGTGCAAAAGACATGACCATTTAAAAATAGCTAAAATAGGAATTTTAATTTTTTTTTACAGTTTGAGATATATACTCATATGAATTCAAATATAATTATCTTAAAATCCTTACACAAAATTCCCTAAAAAACCCATAAATTTATTTTCAGTTTGAGAAACTAAATTTTTACCATTACTGAGAAATTGTAGTTTTCCACACTAGTGAAAGAAAGCCCAAGAGCCAGTATGTACCCACCATATAGTCACTTTCTAGCCTCTCTGTATGTAGCACGATAGGGGTTATTCTTCTTTGAAGTGGGATTTTGGTCTTTATGTAGTATCTATATTAACCGTTCTTATGCTTAAATAGCATGTTAATGCGGTTAGGATCATCGTGGTTTCTATTTACACTGGGGTTTAAAGACGCAGTATGTAGACATTAAGCATGTAAGTAAGACGCACTGCGTTTCATCTTCGGTAACTAAATTGATATTAAGAATGTACATAAAAGTACATAAAATAGGTATATTAAATGTTTTTAGAGCACTTAAATGTTTATTAATTGACATATTAATGTGTATAATTTAACGTTGCAACGGCTTTATTGCGTAAATTTTAGATATGCTTCATAGGAAGCAAAACTAAAAAAGACACATAAAGCTAGAATGTTAATACTAACTCAGGAGAGTTATATAGGCGACACGTGTTTCGGACGTTAAGACCTCATCAGGGACAATAACATTTCGTGAAGTTTTAACAAAACTCTAAAAAATCAAATATGCACAAAATTGTGCCGTGCTCAAAATTGGATATGCTGTTTAGGCAGACGGACGCCACCTGGCGCTCGTGCCGCTACAAGGGGTTTGTATTAAATTTTGTGACCAATGACAACACAGCTTCTTCCGACCTTAGATTTAGGGAAAAAAGGCGTGTGTTCTCTTTTGTTACCCTTGGTAACGACACTAACTTTGCTACAAACACCTTGCCTTTTTGACGACACCTTGAACCGGGCGTAAGAAGAAGAAGAGAGGAAAAAAGAAAGAGTGTGCGTGTGACAGAAACTTTATTTTGGGGCTAAAAAGTTTCTCAGTGGCAGAAACAGAGGTGGACATTTGGATATGGGGCTAAGGGTTAATCTCGCGGAGTGAGAGGAGGTTTTAGGCAAAGGACTGAGGGGGGGGGAAGAGAAGTATCATGTGCACAAGGTTTTTCAACCTCGTAGGACTGGCAGTTAGTTATGGGACTTAACTACGTGGGGTACGGGAAATGCCCGGGCTAAGGGTAGCCCAAAGCTGCAAGGTAATTAGTACCTTAGGAATGACAGCTTTAAAAAGAGGGAAAGCCACGGTTACCACTGCAGGGATGGCGCATGATACAAGGAATAATGTGACAGTTAGAATGTAACTGTGTGAGATATTTGACTGATCCTGCGGTCGTGTGTTTCTCACCGTGTCGTGTGTTTCTCAATAAACTTTCTCACCGGATTGTCGGGTTTCTTGACTTTAAATCTTTAAAAAAATTTTTAGGTAAAAACAAATGTCTTTTTTGAAAAAAACAGATATTCTTTCCCAAACAAGAAAACGAGTTTTTTGGGGAATGGAGGGCGGGCTATTTTGCATTAAGAAAAAAGGAGAAAGCCTTTATCTTCCATACTAGTGGAAGGAGGCCCCAAAGCTAGTGTAATGTCTCTAGCAACGTGATCATTTTCAGAAACCCATTGAGCTTGTGGCTTATTTTTGGAGGTGGAGTGGCTGGAGTGGCCGCTCAGTGTAGGAAAATTAAACTCGCTAAAAATTTTCCTGCGGGTCATAAGCGTGTAAGCTATCAGCTCTACGATTCATTTTTACTGTGCAAAAATGCTATGAGAGTGTTTTTCGCTTTAAATAAGAAGTTTTACTGCGACACGAATGACTTTTAGAAAAGCTTTAGGGAGTGACGTGCTAAGGACGTGTGTAGAGAAGACAAAAACTTTTTCACTAAGCTTGTAAACACTACGTGTGAAAAGAATGACCTGTAAGTTTGCAGTTGCGTGTAGCCTTAAATTTTTAATTTGGGCGTGATTCGTAGGAAACAACATCAAATTATATGAAGAGGCAACGCGTTTTGGTTAAACCTCTTCAGACCCGATATTAGCGTTCCGATAAGTGTAGCAGCAAGATATAGTGTGTGTGTTTTTTGCTTTCAGAATTCTGCGATGAATGTGACTCTAATACACGTTGAGAATATTAGACTAAGCTAATTGTATGCAAAAGAACACCATTATTACAGTTTACAGGTTTACAGTTTACAGGTTTAGGGGTTTACAGTCGTCGCGCGTTGCTATGGCGCGGGAGGGTAGCGTATGTTGAATGTAGGTTTTTAATTTATTGATCAGGTCTTTTTAGGGACGCGATCAATGAATACACTATACAGGTTTAATGCGCTTATTGAGAAAAGCGACAAAAATCGCTTAAGCTAAAATGACGATAAGCGCGGAGCATTAATACGTGTGAAGGAGAAGCACAGTAAGTGGAAAGCCAATATTACTGACTTTTTGTGAAGTGTGAACGGTTACAACACCGTTAGAGAATGTTTGTGCGTAATACGTACCTGAGAGAGTAACTATTGACCAGCTCGACCAGTGGAGGCTAACTGGACCCGGCAATAAGTTACTATGTACCGTCGATCAGGATTTGTGGATGGCCTTAAGGGAACTGGGAAGGCAACAAGTTATCTAGCTCGACCAGTGAAGCTAACTGAGAGAGTAACAAGTTACTAAAAATCAACAAGTAATGGGGAATACTTCTGTGTATATAAATTGTTTTTAAATTAGATGTAATTGTAAAGTTTATATGACTGATCCTGTCAGTCGTGTGTACTTTTACTTTCTAAGGGATTCAAAAGTTTTTATACTTTCAAATCGCGATTTTAAAAGTAAAACAGATGTTTAGTAGAAAAATAAAACAAAATTTTCTCCACAAGGAAGAAAAAATTTTTTTGAATAAAAAAATATTTTCTCCACAAGAGAGAAAATATAATTTGGTTTTGATTTGCAAAGTTTTTCTCCATAAAAGAGAAAAAGAATTGATGTTGGAAGAAAAAGACCTTTTGATAGCAGAAAAGATAAGAAAGTTAATACCTGTGTTCTTACCTCAGTGTTGTAATTTAATGTAGTTTAACTTTGTAAACACCTCAAAGATTGGCTCATACGAGATAGGAAATCAGGGATCAAATGTCTTGTTATTAATCCGCATTCTTGTATTTATTTAACATGGTACAATTATTATGCCAACTTTTTAGTATTTAGTAATTTGCCTTTACAAATGATGCTTTTATCCAAATAAGCTTACATATATATATATGTGTTAATTTAAAAAAATTGTGTACAACAAACACACAAAGTATTAAGTATTCCCCAGCTAAAAACTTACCTAGTAACATATTAACGCATATAAAGGTTACAAAGCAATTATCAAAATAGAATGATCTACGAGTTGTTGAATTTTAATATAAAAGAAAAAATATGCCCATTTTAGCGCTGTTTATTTATATACTTGTTTCTTATTTTTAACATATTAAAAGTTGAGTCCAAGTATAAAAATGGCGTCATTTCTATGTGTACCATGTACCTCATATTATGTGGGAAGGCCAATAAGCGACGAACCTGGCGTCATATACCGGCGCGCGCGAAACTTGGGAGGGCGATCTGCGCAGTCAAACCAATCCTGTGACTTTCTCCTTCTTACTTAATGCAAAATAGCCCGCCTTCTTTTCTCCAAAAAAATTCGTTTCCTTGTTTGGGAAATGAATATCTGTTTTCTCTGAAAAAACTTTTGTTTTTACCTAAAAATTTTTTTTACGGATTTAGAGTCATGAAACTCGACAATCCGGTGAGAAAGTTTATTACACACGACCGGCAGGATCAGTCAAATATCTCACACAGTTAAATTCTAACTGTCACATTATTCCTTGTATCATGCGCCATCCATCCCTGTAGTGGTAACCGTGGCCTTCCCTCTTTTTAAAGCTGCCATTTCCCAAGGTAGTAATTACCTTGCAGCTTTGGGCTACTCTTAGCTCCGGCATTTCCGGCTTCCTACGCAGCTAAGTCCCATAACTGCCAGCCCTACGAGGTCGAAAGACCTTGTATACATGATTCTTCCATTCCCTTGTTGACTCCCTGCTCGGTCCTTTGCCTAAAACCTCCTCGCACTCTGCAAGATTAAACCTTAGCCCCATATCCCAGTGTCCACCTCTGTTTCTGCCACTGAGAAACTTTTTAACTCCAAAATAAAGTTTCTGTCGCACGCACACTCTCTCTTTTTTCCTCTCTTCTTCTTCTTCTTCTTATGCCCAATTCAAACGTCGCCAAAAAAAGGCAAGGTGTTTATAGCAAAGTTAATGTCGTTACCAAGGGTAACGAAAGAGCACACACGCCCTTTTCCCCTAAATCTAACGATGGAAGAAACTGTGTTGTCATTGGCTACAAAATTTAATACACATCCCATGTGGCGTCACGAGCGCCAGGTAGCCCGCCTAAGCAGCATATCGAATTTCGAGCACCACACAGTTTTGTGCATATTTGATTTTTTAGCGTTTTGTTAAAACTTCACGTAATGTTAATATTGCGCCTTATGAGGTCTTAACGTCCGAAACACGTGTCGCCTATATAACTCACCTGAGTTAGTATTAACATTCTAGCTTTATGTGAATTTTTTAGTTTTGCTTCCTATGAGGCAAATCTAAAATTTACACGATAAAGCCGTTGGAATGTTAAATTATACACATTAATATATCACATAATAAACACTTCAGGTAGAACACCACAGTTATGAAGAATTTTACTTAAAGTTAGATATCAACTTAGATATTATTTTTTGTCTGACAAAAGTGTAGTGCGATCAAAAGCTCAGATTATGATGTATCTAACGGTAATAATTTCATTGTTAAACCGTTGTTCTATTTTGAGATATATTTCAATGAATCTAAAGCTCAAAAAACAGTTTTTGGCCATTTAAAAAATTTGATTTGGTCAGTTTTTTCCGCAATTTTATAGAAAGTTAAAGAAAATAGGGGCAACTTTTAGATGTGGTTTGGAGTAGAACGTAATTCACAATTTGAAGAAAATTTGAAAAGAAAATTTGAAAAAAAAAATCGATGTTTATAAAAGAAAAATCAAATAAAAAAAATCCTGAATTAGTTTTTTAATCAAATACAATTCAAAATATTCATTAGACTTGTGTCTAACTATTTCCCAGCTTTCATTAAAATCTGAGAGAACCAGATTTTTTAATTTTTGTTTAATTTTTTTTAATTGACGCTGAGAAACTACATTTTGAACCGTTTCTTTAAAAGTGGCTTTTAAGTGAGAAATCTCAGCTGACCCAGTAGCCGAGTGGTTAGTACCTCGAGCGTCGATCCTCGGATTCTTTGGATTGTGTCTTCGCTGGGTCACATTTTTAACGTTGAAAAAAAATTTTTTTTTAATTTTTAGCTTTTTAATTAAAAAAGTGTTTTATTATTCAAGATACGCTAAATTGAAAATGAAAAAATATAATATTTTTGGTAATAATTTTTATTAATGTTTTGTATTTTTGACATGTATTTTATTGATGTTATTTGATGATTGTGGACGATAACATTTTTTTACGGAAAAATGAATGTCTAAAATTAAATCAGCAGGTCTATTTACTTTAGTAAAAATTAATTAGTAAGGATCTTCCGTCAAAATCTAACTGTGGTGTTCTACCTTAAGTGCTCTAAAAACATTTAACATACCTATTTTATGTACTTTTATGTACATTCCTAATATCAACTTAGTTATGCAGGAAACTTAGTTATCCAAATAGGAAATGCAGTGCGTCTGACCTACATGCTTAATGTCTACATACTGCGTTTTTAAACCCCAGTGTAAATAGAAACCACGATGATCCTAACTGCATTAACATGCTATTTAAGCATAACCACGGCTAATATAGATACTACATAAAGACCAAAATCCCACTTCAAAAAAGAATTAGCCCATATCGTGCTGCATACGGAAAGGCTAGAAAGTGACTATATCGTGGTTACATGGCACTAGCTCCTGGGGTTTCTTCCACTATTGTGGAAAACTACTATTGCTTACAAAATGGGACCCAGGTGGGATGTTGTCGCCCTATGGAGGCAGCGGGCTACTTAACTGAGGCTAAAAGTCCTTTTGCAACGACAGTTAGATATTGTCATCCTATGGTGCCAGCACGTTTCAGAGCGGTAGTTAAAAGTCCCTTGTGTAGTAACGAGCCCGTAAAGAGTATCACTCAGTTGCGACTATCTGGACGGGGCTGCGGGTGTTATGCCTTAGGACATGGGTTTGGTTGACTATGCTAACGTTACCCTCACAACATTCGCGGTTTACCACTGAGTTATAAAAATAAAAAAATAAAATTATTTCCCATACAATTTTCATATAAATCTTGAGAGCACACAGCAGAAAATATTGAAGTGTTATGGCGAGTTCAAAAACTTCTATAAACTAAAGCATGTAACGAGCAACCTTATGATTAATTCGTTTATTTTGACCGCGCTTGAAAGCGCATTAACCATACTCAATGCCCTAACCCCCAACAAAATCATTCTATACTGAAAAACATTCATACTAATAGAAATCAT
>JASAMX010011402.1:0-11212 GCA_030248175.1 Microlaimidae sp. YZB2_3 | reverse complement strand
TGGGCTACTGTAATTTGATTACAGCGCATACATTAATATATTTTAAAAATGTTTTAAATTGAAATGGAACCATGATTGAACGCGAGTGTAGTGACTACTTAAGACATGAATTAATATTGTTAATTTAGTTGACCTAAACTGCTCAACGCTATCCGCCACATTAAGAAGTATTAAAAAATTTTTGAAAGACAGGGTAGAGACTTCAAACCAAGCAATATTCGATATATTTGAAACTGTTAAATGCACTAGTCGCTTGCTTTTTCTTAATTTTCCATCTGCCTACGATTGGTGCTGGTTGTTATGTACCCTCTAGTCACCTACACTGAAAAACCATTATTCAGAGCTAGTCTATATCTGGCTAACTAATTTTGTATTGGAAAAAGGATTGAATAATTAAAATTAAAATAACCAGGTTCTGAAAAGGTTTAACCATCAAACTTATTGAAAAATTTGGCTAATGAAGAATTTGGCTAATGAAGAATTTGGCTAATGAAGAATTTTACTAATGAAGAATTTGGCTAATAATGAAGACGAAAATTCAAATGTACAGAAAGGTCTCAAAAAGGATTTTGTAAAATGATATTAGTAAAAAAGAGACGAATAAAACTGGACATTAGCAAATACCAAAAATTCCTTACGAAAACAAGTTTTGAACAAAAAATATGAAAGGACAATTATCATACAAAAATTGAATACAACATAGAGTAAACTGACTAATAGTTTATGAATTCATTAATAAAACGTGCACGTCCCCTCCCAGTTTAAATTCTACATTTTACCGTCCAGAAATAAAAAAAAACAGGTTTAATTTCAAATTAAAAATCATTTTGGAGCTGTGCAATGCCGGAGTAAATTTGGATAGAGATGTGCATTTTATTTATAAATTCTTTAATTATTAATTAGTTCATTCTATGGAGTATTATTCTACGGCGTATTATAATTACTATTTTATGTTTGTGTTCAAAAATTGTATCTCATAAGAGTATTTTTTGACGTCCGTTTTATCTCGCTTCTTTTACATGCAAAATCCTCTTCCAGATTATTGTGTACATTTAAACTTCCATCGTTATTTTTCATACAGGAATTGAAGCCGTAACCTCCTAAGTCGACTCTGCTGTGCTGTCCATTACACCGTAGGCCGGACAACAAAAAAGGAAAATAATCGCCTTTCATTAACGGTTGTTCTTTGAGTTTTCAGGGAAGGAACACATACGGCGTATCCATCACACCTTTTTATCAGTAGCAGAGCTGATCTCAGTTTTTTATTTCAATCCACAAACCTCCACCAGCGTCTTAATCACCAGCAATCAATGGCTTTTTAATCTACAACTTGTGTTTGCAAAAATTTTATTTTTACTGGTCTATTTAACCCGTTCCCTTAATTGCCTTTTCCTCCGCTACAACCGTGAAACGTTCGTGCGACCTATGTCATACTTCCGTCATACCTAATTTTTTGCGCGAGTAGTGCCCAGTGAGCGAGCAAATTGAAATGGTTAAAGCGGTACGGTGGCAATATGCAGATTTTTGTCACGGATACAATGTATTACGTAGGATATTTCATTTTGTAAAAATTTGCATATGGCTACCGTACAGCTTTAACCATTTCAATTTGCTCGCTCACTGGGCACTATTCGCGCACAAAAATTATGTATGACGGAAGTAAAACCTAGGTCATGCGAAGAGCTTACCGGGGTAAGGTTTACGTAAGACATTTGTCATAGGAAAATACCACCACCGTGAGACGAAGATTTCACCTTTGTCGTACGAAGGTCTCACGGTTGTATCGGTGGTAAAAGGCCATTAAGGGAACGGGTTAATCCAAATTTAGTTTTTTTCAGTGTTTACCAATAAATATGTGTTTTTTTTACTAATTTTTCTTTAAATGGAGCAATCCTAATATCACCATGTTGGGTGGATTGTATTATTTACATCATTTTAATAATAAAACAGAGACAAAATATAGCAAAATAACAGCAATAAGATTAAATAATAATGTTCTTAATTATACAATTATACAATATATAAAAACTAATAAAAAGTTACTTACTGGTAGTAGTTGTTGGCCACCGATACATACAAGTTAAATCGTTTAATTGATTCGAGTGAATCCAAATTAATTTACTACAGTCTTTTTCTGTCCTACATTTTAGTGTTTTAATTTGTTTATAACTAATATCGTAAGATATAAGCGGCTCATTAGTTCCACAAGGCACTTTTGTGTGCATCGCTGGATTGTTGCCTTTTATATATGTTTCGTAGCAGTTGAAAGGGTTTATTGGAGCAACCAACCAATAACAAGTTTTAAAATAATCGAAAATACCTTCCCATTTATTTTTTAAACATTTATCTCCTATTATTGATCCACTTATTTGGTTGTCGTTTATATGAATTATTCTTTTAAAAATAGCTAATAGCAATTTATTTATTGATTTGTATTAAGAAATTGAAAATTATTACACTGCCTTTTATGTTATATGGTTTTGAAAGTGATTAAAAAGGACTCCAGGAAGAATCATAGTTGATATTTTAAGGTCTCTCCGGACAGTTTTCAATTCACATCGTTCAATAAAAAACTAGTAGAAATACAAAACAAAAAATTATTTTTTTGCTTACATAAAATGTATTTTATTATTTATTGTAATTAGGAGAATTATAATATTTTAAAATATACCAACGACGAATATTCGAATTAGTGTTGTAAAAAGTTACTTTTACTTTTACTTAAAGTAATAAAAGTAACGGATTTTGGATTACTTTTACTTTTACTTTTACTCGACTTTTAAAATTTCAAATACTTTTACTTTTACTCTTACTCGACTTTTGAAATTTCAAATACTTTTACTTTTAGTCTTACTCGGATTTTCCACTGCAAATACTTAAATTAATTTAAGTAAAGCTTAAGTAATTTCAATGGGTTGATTTCCTATGGGCTTGTTGTAAAGTAAATGGCAAAAGACAATTTTTTATGCCGCTAACACGCTAAAACCATTTATTTTGACTAAAAAACTTATTAAAATGATAATTATGCATAAAATTAGCAAAAAAACTTTAGAACGGAGCTCTGGAGCTCCAAAAATTGGTATTTTGCTCCGGTTCGAAATTACTTTTATTATACTTTTACTCTTACTTTTACTTAAAAAAATAGGTCTTACTTTTACTTTTACTTTACTTAAATAAAATTTTGACCATTACTTTTACTTTTACTTTACTTAAATTAAAAAATCACAAATTACTTTTACTCTTACTTTACTTAAATTAAAATTTTTCAATTTACTTTTACTTTTACTTAAAATAATTCAAAATCAATACTTTTTACAACACTAATTCGAATAAGCAGCAAAATGGGAATTTTTTTAATTTAGATTCATTGAAAAAACTATAATAAATCTAAAATAAATATTAAATAAAAAATGTGGCAATGAAAATATAGTTCACAGTGGGAATCAATTTCTCGACCTCAAAAATTTGAGATTTATTTTAAAAACTTAAATTACCAAAATTGAAAACCCTGAAACAGCATGTTTTCAGTGCTTTTGGCTGCAAAAAATTTAATGAAGTTGTCTATGAATGTCTATGTTAATTTGTTTTCTAAAAATCCAATCTCTCTATGACGTTCCGTGGATTTAAATTTGGTTAAATGAAACCTCCTTTAACCGAATTTCTTTGATGTTTTGAAAGGAGGGTCCCTCCTTTTTTTAGTGAAAGTGTTTTGTCCAGTATAAAAATGTGCATGTTCATATTTCCAAAAAATATATTTTGGCTTTTTATTAAGTAATACTCTTAGCAATAAGTTTAAGTCAATTTAAAGACATTTTTTTTGTTTTCCGAAATTCTTAGGATCTCCCTTTAATAATAATGTGTTGTCCACTATTCGAATGTCCATGTTATATTTTTAAAAATTTAACCCAATTAGGACATTCCTCAAACTGTAAGCTTTCCAATGATATCTCATTTAGCCCAATTTGTTTGGTGGTTTGGAAGAAGAGGTCCTTCCCTCTTTAGTGAAAATGTTTTGTCCAGTATACAGATTTCCATGTTCGTCTTTTTACCCAAAACATGACATTCTAAATTTTAATTGACTAATTACTCTATAAGTTTTAGTTAATTCAAAAACAAAAAAGTTTTTTAACCTCCAAAGTCAATAATTTTTCCTCCTTTGTAAAAATTTGTTGTCCAACCGAAAGTTGTGCATGCATAATTTTTCAAAATTTCAACTTCTTTATGACATTCCTCAGACACTGTAAACTTTTCAATGATGTTTTGATTATCCCTATTTGTTTGGTGGTTCGTGAAAAGAGTCTCCCTCTTTAGTGAAAATGTGCTGTCCAGTAAAAAGATGTCCATGTTCGTTTAAAAAAAAAACAAACATAATATTTTGGATTTAAATTGGCTAATTCCTCTTGCCAATAAATTTGGTGCAATTTCGTTGTCCAGTATAAAGATGACCATTTAAGTTTTTTCAAAATTACAAATCTTGTACAACGTTCCCTAAGGTATAAGCTTTTTAGGGAAGGGAAGAGAAGAGGAAGGGAAGAGTTTGGGAAAACTTATACTGAAACAAACATATAGACATTACGTCTATTTCGTATATAGAGTCCGATTTTTTTCAATACTGAGAATTAGTAGCTTTTTATTCGCTTGCAATACAAAATTAATAGGGACTAGAAAAATTTACAATATTTGGAACCACCAAAATTCTGAAAAATAGGAAGGAGGAAGAAGGATCTACGTTGTGGTTTAGTGCAGTGTTCGTTCTTCTGTGATAATTTAAAATTCAAATTTTAATTATATAATCCCATTTAATTTTGCGTAAAATAGAAGATTTTGCCGTTATAAACTCAAGTGGTAATTTTGACTAATTTTTATATTCATAATCTTTTCTTATATTACCTATTAGGCTTATATAATTCAATTCTTATTGCTATTAATTTTCAACCATTTTAAATTTTTTGCTGACTCATATTTCTTCTCAGTTGCTGATTTTTATCTATATTAAAACCGGTCTTTGATTTTCACCTATTCAAAAATCCTTTTTTGCTAAAGGAGCACAATGGTTAAAAAAAAGCAAAAAAATATGGAAAAATGGAGGAAGAAAACATGGCTCTTAAAGTAAAAATTATGGAGCTAGAGTCCAAAAAAGGTTGAATGAACAAAAAATTTTAAAAAAGACAGCGCCGAGCATGGAGTGGATTGCAGGTTATGATGGAGGTTATGATGGATGGAGGTTATGATGGATGGAGGTTATGATTGCAGACATCTGTGAAGAAGTATTTAAAAGAATGCTTCCAATTCCAATCATAATTCAGAATTCAGAATTGCAACTAGAAAAAACGGTAAAAGCAAAGGATCACGCCAATATGGTAGTAGTTTTTGGATTAAAAGAAGCTGCTTTATTCGAGGAAGAAAAGACACAAGTGGAAAATCTCATGGAATTCCTCAATGATGGCGAAGAAATCCTCCAAGTTTCTAAACATTTTCAAATTGGAAACAAATAAGAAAATTTCCGAGGCTTCTAAAAATTAGTTTGGCTTCAAACAAAATATGGAATACGCTTTTCAGGTACGGAAGGAAACTCAGACAATCCGATAAGTTTGATAGGGTGTTCTTTTGTCCTTCTCTCATGGATGATCAACGAATCGAAATTAAAGAATTGCTTGAAAAGAAAAAAAACAACAAAAAAATAAATCAAGAGTGCGATTTGTTATACCAAGTTGATAAATCCGTACTTACATTTTAGTAGTTCTAACAAAGAACCGAAACAATTTATGTCTGGGTATGTAACTGTGCGAACCGATTATGTAAAAAAACAATAAGAAATTAAATGTCTTATAGTTTTAATATAAGCGCAAAAAATCTCTAAACTAACTAGATTGTTTAGTCTCTGGTGAGGACAATGTAATAATGATAACGGAAACTTGGTTTAACGACACTGTAACAGACGGAATAATTATAAACTAGGAAATTTTAATGTTTTTAGATATGACAAGGGTTGATATACCTGCAATGTTTTAAACAAACAAGCTTTAGTCTTGTCAGAACCTTTCTCCAAAATGTTTTATAAATCTTTTAATTCAGAAGTCTTTCCAGAAGATTGGAAAACCGCTTTTGTCATTCCAATTTATAAAAAAGGCTTGAAAAGTGAAAAATCCAACTATTGACTAGTTTCATTAACGTTTTTTGTCTGTAAAACTATGGAAAAGCTGTTTAAAGACGAACTTTTGACTTTTTTTGCAAATTTTTTGTCAAGGTTTTTTTAGGTAAAAGCTCGACTATAAATCAGCTTCTAGAAACTTTTAATGATTGGACTTAGTTAGACTCTATTTTTTAAAAACAGACAGTTTGTAGACGTGGTTTATTTAGATTTTGCCAAGTTGTTTGATATGGTGTCTTATCAAAAGCTACTGTTTAAGTTAAAAAAACTTGAAGCAACCGGTCGCATTTTACGGTGGATTCGATTCTTTCTGAAAGTTATTGTTTTTCTGAAAAACTCTGAAAGTTATTATTAACGACTTTGCATCATCGGTTTATCAGATTAAAGCTCAGTTTCTCAGGGTTCAGCAGCCGATTTCAGTAGAGGGCCCTAAATTTAAGGGCCCCTAAGAAAAAAAGTGCCCCTTGAGTTAGGGGCACTACCTTGTACTCGTTTCAGTAGAGCCATGCCAAGGGCCCCTAACTCAAGTGCCCCTAACGCAATAAAGGGCCCCTATTTACCGCCCTAAATTGATTAATGCGCGCGTTGAAAACTTTCGCGCAGTTATAAAAACATGGCATTATACACTGCCTTGAGTTTGCGGCGCAATGGAATTGGTTTTAATGGTTATTAAATACTTTTTTTATTTTCAAACACCTAAAAATTAAGAAAACTAATCAAAAACACAAAAATATTCGTGTTAATAAAGAAAAATAAAGAAACTATTATATGAAAAACATTTTTTAAAATTGATTTTTACTTGATTAGTATAACACAGGTTTCTTGTATTTTTTTTTTTTTTTTGATTTTGTGAATCATGAAGGATTTAAAATTTTTTTGATCTTGAAATCCATGCGTTTATTTATTAAACAAAAGGCATGATTCTGGTTGTGTATTTAAAACAGGCTAGGCTAGATAACGCATAAAACTATTTCGCTGCTTTTTATCTAAGATTGTCGGAATATATCATACAAAATAAACCCCATTAAAAAAAATTGTAAATTTTTCTACGTTATCTGACAAAGTTTAGAATTATAACATATAACAGAATACTATAAAAACCAATAATTAAACACAATCATTAAAAATTTTGTAAAAAAAAGAGTTGATCCAAAAAATGGTGGTACAGTTACAGTTTAATAGCTATTTATGATGAATGATGATATACCAGGTTAAAGTTTTTCTTATCATAAAAAAAACTTGAATGTCGTTGAATCAAAAAGCTGTAAAATTTTTCCTCCACAAACTGACCATCAATAT
Source organism: Microlaimidae sp. YZB2_3 (assembly GCA_030248175.1). Classification (NCBI taxonomy): domain Eukaryota; kingdom Metazoa; phylum Nematoda; class Chromadorea; order Desmodorida; family Microlaimidae; species Microlaimidae sp. YZB2_3. Next base: position 3,762 of record JASAMX010011402.1, on the reverse strand, counting down.
AATTTATAAAAATGTTTTTTGTGAATATGTGTATATTTTTTGTTAAAATATGTACTAATATTTTGTTAAATAATTAGTTTTAATAAGTATTCTCTTTTTTTTGCTAATTAATGTGATTTATTGTTATCATTTTTAATTTTTTATATCGAGTTAGGGAGGTCCCCACCTCCCTTAAAAAATAGCGCTAGGGCCCCTTATAAAAAGGGGCACTTTAATGCGAAAAAATTCTACTGAAATGACGCAGCCGTAAGGGCCCCTAAAGTGGTAGCAAATAAGGGGCACTTTTGCATTAGTGCCCTCTACTGAAATCGGGTGCAGTACTCTAATTTTGTATGCGAAAAGTCATGTACAAATAAACCAATCTTGGTAAAAATTACTATGCTGTTTGTAAACATTTTATGAAAAACACTATTGTTTATAAAACCTCATTTTCTCATACATCCCAGTTGTCGAATTGGCCTAGTAGTTAGAGTCCAGGACTTCCATTAAACGATCTAAGAATCAATTCCCAATGGAGAAAAATTCCAGAACAGTTTGTAAAATATACAAACAAGTTTCTCGTCCCATTTAAATATCACGCTTTTGTTAAATATGAAACTGTTTAAGTGAGAAAAGTGCAAAAAAGTTTAAGATAGTATTAGGTCCTTTTTGTTTCTTATCTACATCAATGATCTAATGGACCAAGTTCATCACTCTAGAATTAAACTATTCGCAGACACTGCGAAGGTGTATATGAATTTTTTTTTGGTCTAAGCTGCCATACTTGTTCACAAAAATGTAAAAGCCAAAAAAGTTAAAACTATGAAGAATTTTCTCAATTAGAAATAGTAGCAGTAGACCTTGTCAGCAAATAATTATCCAGAATAGTATGTTTTTATCGGCCTCCGAATTCAAGTTTTAGTTTTAGCTCTTATGAATTTTTTAGTTCTCTTTTAAAATTATTATGCGACATGGCTTATCCTGTAATAGTGCTGGGTGATTTTTATATTTTAGAAACTGCATGGCTAATTTACACTGTGATCCAAATCTAGGTGAATTTTAGCATACTGAGAACTTTAATGTTTCATCTTAATGTAATATAGATTTAGCTTATTAAGCTAGGTTAGCTGGGGCCTGAGCACTTAAATGCTTCCAGCTAATAGTTTAAAGCAGGTTGTATAACGCGAACTAAAACTATGTGCTAGAAATAAAACATTTACTTTATGGGTTTAAAAAAACCCAGAAAAACGAATAACATATTTAACTTTATTTAAACTTATCTGAATTCAACTGGCGAATATCTGGGGTTCACTCGTCCTACACTAGAGAAAAAGCATAAAATACCAATTATGAAATTATGCTTAATACATATATATTTTGTTATTTTTTATATATTTTTTTATGAAAATTTCACTATATTTTTGACATTTAAGAAAATTGTTGCATTGAAAACGAAACTTATTTGTAGTATACTGAGGTATTTTAAAATGCTTGTTTCTTTATTTTTAAGACTATTTTTTTGTGTTATATAAGTTCAAAAAATTTTAGTTTACAAAAACAAAGAAAATCATCAATGACATTGCTGTTTAAATATTCATCTAATTAGTTAAAAAATTCAACAGAGAATTCCGGAGCTCCAGGGGTTGCTCCAAAGCTCTGGAGCTATCCTCAACTCCAAGATACCCCTAATATAAACTAATTTCTTTATCCTTTAATATCATACTGCGGATATTTTAAGCAGACAGGAGCTCTGCCCCTTAAAGGTTCGGTACCAAGTCAAACTTTTTGTCTTCGATTTTGATTATTTTTTGTAAAAACCTTACCCCTGCCCCCAATAGCCCACAAAAATTTTTTAATCAAAATATCTTAAGTGTTTCAGGAGATATGACCCACCAAAAATGGCGTTTTAAAACCATTTCGTACTTAAAAGATTGCTCAATAGGTAGTAAAATTTAAATTACAAATTATGCAATCAAAGAAAGCGGCTACTTTCACTTTAAATTGATACCTTGATCGTTAAGATTGGTGCAGTATTTTTTTTATAGCTGAAGCGGGCCGGCGATGGATATTCCATATTGTCGCCTAATACCCTATATCAACACTGTTGTTGATATAGAATTTTGTTGAGATATTACGTTTTCCGTTTAAAAACCCCGCGTTTTTTTTGTTAAAAACATGAAACGACAGCAGTGATTTGATGAAGTTTGCCCACCATTTTTGCCTACACTTCATTTTTTAATCGAAAAAATCCCTGGTTTTTTGTTTGGGAAACGTAATATCTTGTCAAATACTGCACCAATCTTAACGATCAAGGTAGTAAATTAAAGTTGAAAGTAGCCGCTTTGTTTGAGTTCATTTTTGGTAATTTAAATTTTAATACCCATTGAGCAATATTTCAAGTACAAAATTGTCAAAAAATGCTATTTTTGAAGGTTATCATATCTCCTAAACCACTGGCGATATTTTGATGAAAAAATTTGTGGGGTTTTTGAGGGCAAGGGTAAGATTTTCACAAAATATAATCAAAATCGAAGACAAAATTTTTGACCGCACCTTTAAATGAGGTTTTATATTATAAATTATTCTATAGTAGTGATGTGCTCCGGAGCTTCGAGCTCCGTTTTTAGGAGCTCCGGAACAACCCTTGGAGCTCTGAAGCTCCGTCCTATTTTTGCACTAATTTTATGACATAGGTCGCACGAACGTTTCACGATTGTAACCGAGAAAAGGCGATTACAGGAACAGGTTAAAGCTTAAATAAGCTTTAAAATCGCTCTCCTAATGGGCGGAGCTCAGGAGCTCCCTCCGCTTTAATTGGCTCTGGATCATGATATTGGAAAATAGGAACATCACTATTCTATACGAATCTTAAGGGCTATTTTTAAAATTTTGAAGAAAAAAAACTTAGCTTACAAAAAAAATTTAAAAAATAATATATGAAATTAAAAAAAGCAATTCCATAAAGAGCTCCGAAGCTCTGGGAGTTGCTTCGGAGTTCTTGAAAGCGAGCTTCGCTGTTTTGAAACATTACTGATATAAACTACTAATTTTTCACCAACCCTTCAGTTTTACATTCCGACCATTTAAAGCAGAAGGAGCTTCAGAGCTCAACAGGATCTCCGCCCCTTAACTAAGCAATTCAAAGCTTATTTAAGCTTGAAATACATTCTAAATTACTGTCCTTCTATTTTTAAAACTATTTTTTATTGTTTTGTTTTTTTTATTATTTTCAGAGTGATCAGTAATTAAGTGCTCAATATGGCGGCTCACAAATTCCTCAACATGACAATAAACAGCGACTTTGAATTAGCTTGACAATAAACAGCGACTTTAAATTAGCTTGAGTGTTATTATTATGTAGAATTTTTTAGCTTACGGTCAAATAAAGCTATAAAAACTCAAAATCACAACTGTGGTAAGATTAGAAATTCTATTTAACCAAAGAAATACTTTACATATTCTATTTTATTTCATAAACTAACAAATAAAGTTATATTTATTTGATATTTGGCAAAAAAATAATAAAAAGAAACAGAAAATTTTTTTCTCTAAGAGCTTTCCAAGCCAGAAAGACAGAATGCAAGGAAACTAAACAATTTAATGTAATTTTAACAGGCCTGGTCAAGCAGCTAATAATTTTGACTTTTCATCAAGCAGCTTTATGGGCCGTTTTCACTTATCAAAGTTTAAAAGTCAAAAGTTAAAACTTTATTCTAGAAAACCAACAAAAAAAACATAGTTACAGTACTGCGAGCCGATCACGGTCGCAACGAACAAAAGATT
>JASAMX010011401.1:0-28336 GCA_030248175.1 Microlaimidae sp. YZB2_3 | reverse complement strand
GTTAGAAGTTTTTATTAAATTTTAAGGTTTTTTGTTTAGAAATAAGCACCCAAATATATTTACAATGTTTTTCCAAATTAAAAACACCCTATTATAAAAAACTGGTTCGAATAGGCCAAAAAATATTGTTACCAAAAAAAAATCAAAATTTTCAAAATTCATATATTTTTTAAATATTGGGGTTAAAATTAGTAAAAAACATTTTTTCGCAATGTTAATTTTTGGCTCAAATTTCACTTAGACCTTTAAATTTTAGTTTCAAATTCTATTTGAGGACAGAATGAGAAATCAGGGTGTTTTTTTGTTGTTGACTTACCTTGTAAGCAAATTAGATTTTTTATTTCTATTTAGGGACTTCAAATTTAAGTTATATGATGGATTTTCACTTCTCGCAGGCTTCCAGTGATGAACTCGGGTAATAATTTATGATTTTTGTTATTTTTTCAAACGCGGTTTGTTTTATAATTTATTTATTATGCAGTTCTGTAATAGTTGAAAAAACTGACTCACACAAAAAACTTTTTCGTTTTCACAAAAACAGAAAAACATTGCAAACAGAAGCTGCTGACAGTCAAAATCCTACAGTGTTGTTTGAAGATATTTATAGCATGGTTCATCAAGGCCTGTGCCAGGATTTTTGAGGAGGGGGCCGATACTTGAGAAAATTAAAACGGAATATAAATGCGGCGCGAAAGCGCCGTATTTTTTGCCGCGAATCGGCGCCAGGCGGACGCAAAGCGTCCGCCGCTGGGGTCGGGGGTGTCCCCCCCAGCCGCCGCAGCCGAAATTTTTTGATTTAGCATTAAAAATGATCTAAAATTAGGGCTCAAAAATACCCTATTTACATTGAATTCAGGGCAACCAGGCCGGCAGAATCCACTTTTGGCATACCCCAAGAAAAAGGTAGGGAGAAGCAGGGTTCATAATGAAGTTACCTTCGCTTTTACCTCCCCCCACCCCCCTGGGGATACCAACCTCATTTTCTTTAGAAAGGGGTGGGCATGGGCCCCCGGCACAGGGCCTGTGGGACATAAAGAAGTGGTTTTCAGAAAGTTATCCCTCATTCAGGAGTGAGAGAAGAATAGGTAGTCCGTAATTTTGACGATTTGAATAAATAAAATGATTTTGAAATAGTTATCATTATCAACCGCCCCCCAAATTTTAATTTTAATCTCAAGTTTAGGTTAGCCGGGCCAAATTTTACCATGTAGTACTCTACTGCATATTAATTAACGAGGCACAGTAAAAAATAATTAATTATTTTTTATTATAAGAAAAAGGTTTTTCAGGTACTGTTTGGCGTCTTTTTGAAGCGGCAATTCAATATATCAGAAGCAAGTCGTTGTTTAAGGCAATTCGAACCGCCCATATGCCCAAAAGAGAGATGGATGCGATTGAATTGTCTTCTAACAAGGGTAAAATTTAAACATTTATATATTTGAATAAAAAGAAAAACAATTTGACAATTATTTGAAATTCGTTGAATGTATATTTTGGAAAAATTCCCAGTTTTTTTGTTTTGAGTCCATTTGGCATGATTTGTAGTGTAACAATAAGTTCAATCATTTTATTTTAAGTAGGAGTCAGTGGCGTAGTCAGCGTCACCCTCCCCCAATCCGGCAAAGCTGGATTTTTCGTAAGAGGGACTCTTAGGTTTTTTGAATTTTGAGAGCAAAATTTTTTCTTTAAATATAAAATCAGAGCATCTGCACGCGTTCCAAAAGCTTAAAAAATACCCAAAAAAGTTTCCCGCTTCGCGGGAAGTTTAAATTGTTAATTTATATTAGTTTTTTAAATTTCAACTGATTGTACCAATCAATATATACGTAGCTAGGCATATGCCCAAAAGGTGGAGGAGGGGGCATCGGGGGTTATACCTCCCAAAATTTCGAATTTTGCTGACACCCCTCCCCCAAAATTTAGGGTACCCAGGGACACCCCCAACCAAATTTTCCTTCTGGAAAAAATTTTTTAAGCGTTATAAAAGGACTAATAAATTTTTGGCGCTTCGCGTGGAGTGTTTAATACCTTGTTTATGTCATATACTTCATTTTTTTCCTATTATTCAATAAAAATTGTCATATACTTCATTTTTTTCTTATTATTCAATAAAAATAAGTCTATAAAACAAAGAAAAATTTTTTACAAACAATTTGATACCTTAAAATTTCCGATTTTCAAAACATTACAACTGAAAAATGAGTACATTGAATTACAGCTGAGCAATGCAAAGTTTTGTTTTTCTAATTACCAGAAAATGTTTTTTTAATTACTTTTAACCTTTAAATTTTTAATACCACTAGTCCACTATATAACAATCTAAAGGGGAGGGGTCCAGCGTGGTCATATCAAGATTAAAAAACAAAGTAACACAAGTTTGGAAGTGCAGACCAATTAAAACATTAAGAATGGGGTGGGTCTAGCGTTGTCGTACCAAGATTACAAAACAAAGTAATACAAATTTGCAAGTGGAGACTATATAATTAATCAGCGTTTATCGAAGCGCGAGAAAATTTTTTAAAAATAGTTGTTCTAGACCCCCCAAATTTTTATCCTTAGCGACCCAAAAGGGGGGTCTAACTCAAAATTTTTCCCTTTGCCGACCCAAAATAGGGGTCTAGACCCCCTGGCTACGCCCATGTATGTATATAATCTTTAATTAAATATAAGATTATGGATTAAAAAGTTTTTGATACTTGACTTTATAATCAAGACAATAAAATTACTATTCTATTATTACGTAATTATTAAAAAACTATGATTTCTAATCTAATTAAAGAATATATAAACACATTATTATTAAAAAAATTAAAAAAATAAAATTTATGAGTTGCAATAAGGTCTTATTTTAATTTTACACAGTTTTAAAGCATTTATAAGCTTGTCTACGTTTTTTACGCGTTTTAAGCCCATTTTAAGGCAGCGCGGAAATATTGGGTACACCCTCCTCAAAATTTGGGTCTTTTCAGACACCCCTCCTAAAATTTGACCCCCCCCCCTTATACCCCCCACCCAAAAAAAAAATTCAAGAGACTGCCCGCCTATGCATATGCCTTTGCCTTAGATATTGAATGGCAATACTAAATACTATATACATGGATGTTAAAAATATAATATATTATGAGATAAGGTTTGATAATAGCTGTTTTAAACCCCTTAACCATACATGGACAAGTTGGTCTGGAGTGGGGGGAGGTTAAACCCCAAATTAGGGTGGGGATTAAAATCCTAGAAACGCAAAATACCTATATCGCTTTTTCTGGAGTGCATTTTACCCATATCATTTTTCGATTTCAAAGAAAAAAATAGGTAAAAATCGCTAATTTAGATCAAAAAGGCCTTTTATTGCATTTTTGAGCTTTTTACTGTTTAAAACATTCATTTTGACCTCAAAACTTGAGTTTGGAGGCAGTTAGAAATCATTTTAAAGACATTTTTTCCTTCATTTTTCCGAATTTTGGGGGCTTAGCTTCTTCTCCCCCCCCCACTTCCTAGTGGGGGGGTTAGGTTAAACCCCATTCTCAGAATTCGGTGGACTAACCCTCTCACACCCGTGGTCCGATGTATGCCCTTAACATATTTTTTTATACTTTTCGGATAGTCCGCCTCACTCCACCCACTCCTTTCTTGGCGAAGCGTGGTATTATGTATAGGTTTCCTTTTTTTTTTACTTTTCGAATAATTGTGGTATAAAAATTTAATGCAAATCTTAGTGTATCTTAGGTCTAAAACCATAAATTAATCGATATAAAAATAGGCGTCAGGCATAAGACATCAGGCAATAAATAGTTTTGTTATATACAATTTCAGCGCCAGATTAATTTTGAAGATCAGACAAAATTGTAGAGAAATTAGGTATTTTTCTGATAGAATTCCTTCTTCAATTTTCGAATAATTGTGTTATTAAAATTTAATACAAATCTTAGTGTATTCTTAGGTCTAAAACCATAAATTAATCAATATAAAAATTAGGCGATAGTTTAGGCATAAGACATCAGGCAATATATGTTTTTGTTTTATAAATTTTTTAGTGTTAAGTTATTAATTTTGAAAATCAGACAAAATTGTAGAGAAATTAGGTAAAAAACAAAAGTAAAATATATGTTCACACGATCACCAGGGGATAATTTTTAAACAATTTTCATATTTAAAAAAAATTTCACCTCCGGCGGCTGAGGGGACATCCCCAGACTTCTGAATAAAACGTAGAAAAAAAGGTTAAGTTTTTTTTTTTACTTAATATTTTAAAAAAAATTTGAGTGATAATTAGGTTTTAGGCCTTTGCATTTTTAGATAAAAGTTTTCGTTTTAATAGAATTTACACGCTGTTTTAGCCCAGAAAAGCTATTTTTGCAATAATTTGTGTATTATTAAAATTTTTAAAAAACATACAGAGAAAAAAGTTCTAAAAATATCATTTTCACTTTTTTGTCTATAATTGGAAAATAATATGACAACTGAACGAAGGCTATACATATAACTGCAAGGAGCAGCTGTGCTATAGGCTCCTTTGGATATTTTTTTGTTTTTGGTTGGGATTTATTTTTTACCTTAATTTCGCTTTTTCTGTCTCTTTTTTCCCTTTTCCTTCTTTTTTTCGCTTTTTTTCCTTCTCTCCTGCTTGCCCTTGTTTGTCCCAGGTCTGCGTGGGGTCGAGTTTGGGTTTAAAACCGATCCGGGGGAGGCTTTAAATAAGATAAGAAATCGTTTTTACCGTTGTCACTTTAATTAAATCTGTATTGTTTCAGATCTATCACAAAATTCGCGGCTTCATCCCCAACTTTCACACGGCGGACGTTCCCCTCCCCTCGCCGCAAACGCAACTGAGGCCGGGTAGGCGCCTCTCCTGCCGGGTTATTTCCGCCGGGGGCGGAGAGCAGCGCGGAGTGACGCTGACGAACAAGCGGACACTGGTGGAGATGAAGTGGTGAATATTGGAAGCAATGCGTTTGTAGTTGCGGGAAAAAAGCTGTTTGATTACATCCCCCTGAACGGAAAGTTTGATTTTATTCCTTATGTTTAAGGGTATATCCTTAACTGTTGCTTTGTAGCCATAGGTGAAGAACGGTCTGGGGAAGCTAGGGGGTGATTACGCCGGGTAAATCCCAATTTTGAATTTTAGGAGGGGGTCCCAGGCAGGGCTCCTGATCTCCCCTAGCTTTTTAGGGGAGGTCGCCCCGGGGTGCGAAATTTTGAAATCTAGAGGGGAGTCAGGTGGGGTCCGGTGTCCAAAGCAAAACAGTTTTAAACCATAATCACTTTAATAATTGTTCTTTTTATAGGATAATACTACATTTTATTGAATAAAAAGCCATATTCATGTATAAAAAGGGTGTAAAAGCATGAATATGTGATGAAAATTTACGTTTTCGGAAGAAAATTTAGTATAAAAAAGGTACCTAAAATTTTCCCGAGGGGGAGATTCAGATTTCAAAATCTAGAGGGTGGTCAGGGGTAAAAAATTCGGAAATTTGGGGGAGGGAAATTCCCAAAATTTTGAGGCTAGGGGAGGGGACTCCACCCTGCCTCCCCCCCTTTCTCACCTATGTTTGTAGCGGGAAAAAAGCTGTTTGATTATTATCTTTCCGATGGTAAGAACCAGATTGTATAAGATAATTCATGCAGATATAGTAAGCTGTTAGCTTATAGCATTAGGAAAGACGGCTGTTTATTCTCTCTGATCAAGTTTATAAGTTATTTTCCTGCAAATATTGTAAGTCATTGTAGTGCGAAAATGCGCGTACAAAAACGTTGCTTGATTGTCGTAGCTCCCTAACAAAAAAAGTGGAATTTTAGAAGTTATATGTGAATATCGCATGATGTTCTAGGGGATATAAAAGACGCGCACAAAAATGTGTCTGAAATAATAATATCGCAATTGAAAGCTCCATTACAATTTACATTTATCGTAAGCGGATATCGTAAGCTGTTTCAACGTTTCAACAGGATATACTGTAGGTTGTTTCCTAAAAACGCTGCTTGATAGTCATTCCTCTGTAGAAAGGTCCATTAATATCGTACTATAGCTATAGCAATATGTCTTTGCTACAGACTCATATGTTTTTTTTATAAATTCGGACTAAACAGATAGACTGTAGTTTTTCCCGTACAAACTCGTCGGTTTTGATTATACCTCTCCATTCCAACAAAAAAAAACCTGTTTTACAGTGTTATATCAATCTGTTTTGTAATAGTAAATGCCTTAGGTACAGGCTGCAAACAAAAAAATAATAATAAACCTAATGATTTGCGCGCATTGTAAACAGCATCTTAAATTGATATCGTGTAGTACCATAAAGTGGTTTTTGTCGTTGTGCAAACCTTTGCACGGTCTGGAAATGCCCTTTTCGTTTTATTGCCTCCCCCTCCCCCGAAAATGAAAAAATACCCAAAATATGACGCAGTTTTTGACCTATGATGACGTCATCATCGCGGCGTTTTTGCAGTTTTAGCCTATTTCAATGCATTTTAATCCATTTTAGACCTATTTTTACCTTTTTTCGCTTTTTTTCCCTTTTCCCTTCGTTTTTCTCTTTTTTCTTTCCCTTTTTTCTCTTTTTTTTCCTTCTCCCCTGCTTGCCCTCCCCCGTTTAAAAAAGGTTGCCCCCCTGCCCCCCGTTTGGGAATCGCCCCCTCCCCAATAAAACCCCGGGGGGCAGTGCACAGGTCTGGTTGTGTGTTTATATCGCTCAAACTTTAGTTGGAAAAAGGGCTGTAGAGGGGATGTTTTACAGATTTGTTCTGCTTTTTTCCTTAACAACTACGCTTAAGATTTCTTCGTTCAATCCCTCCAACGTGGGAGCTGTAACCAAAGGGACTGTGGTCAGCTTTCACCCGTCGGGTCTCGTGGTCGCATTTTTCGGGCGGAACGTCAAGGGATTTTTAAGGTAAGATCCCTAACATATTGTAAATGAAATTTTTTTATCGTTTTTGTAGTTTCTTGTTTTACAAGGTTGTCAGGTTAAAGAGAAAGTGGGAAGTTAAATTCTCTTCAAAATAAAAATCCAGTAACTCCCCGGAAATTTTTTTAGAAATAAAGATCTGTCAGAAGCGGGTCTTTCGCAACAAGACTATAAGCTGGGCGGTTTGATCGCCGTTAAAATTGCCAGCGTTGACGTTGAAAACGAGAAAATGCTCCTGGTCCCCGCTGTGGGCCCCGCGATCGATCAGCGAACAGACAGCCAGTCGAGCGATCTCACCGTTGGAACGGTTTGTTCAGCAACGGTGGCGAACAGCTACCAACGCGAGTTGTCGGTTACGCTTCAGCCGCAAGGTTAGTTCTTATCTTAGTCCGGTTTTCTTGGCCCATTCTTCTGATTTTCCCTTGCCTTAAAATTCGACTCCCGTTTTCCCTCAGACAAAAAAAAAACATGCAGCAACGTCCTTTCTCAGGGACAAAGCCAGAATTTTATTCGTTTTGGATCAGATTTTCTCGGGGGTACCAAAATGTACTTAAATACCTTAAAACGAGTGGGACCCACCCTGCTAACAGACATGAGCACGGGGGGTTTGAGGGGTTAACCCCCCCCCCCCCCCCCGAAGTTCTGAGAAGGGGGTTTAACCCCCCCCCCCCTTCATTCAGAAGTGGGAGGAGAAACGTTAACAGCCCCCCATTTTGGAAAAATGAAGAAAAAATGACTTCTGACTGCCTCCAAACTTAAGTTTTTAGGTCAAAATGAATGTTTTAAACAGTAAAAAGCTCAAAAATACAATAAGAGGGCTTTTTGACCTAAAATTAGCGTTTTTACCTATTTTTTCTTCAAAGTCGAAAAACGATATGGGTATTTTGCGTTTCTCGGATTTTAACCCGCCCCCTAATTTGGGGTGTAGTGTAATCATAGGTGTTTTGGGGGGGGGGCAGAGGGGTCCACCCCCCCCTAGAGCCAAAATTTCGGACCCACCCCCTAGAAAAAATCCAGGGCCCCTCGCCCTCCACCCCAAAGCTCAAGAGCGGTCCGGCCTAACCCCCGCCCCTCCCCGCCCCTCCTAGCGGCTGACCCCCTCCCCCCCCCCCTTCCGACCAATTTGGTGGAAGTATACTTTTTTATCTACTGTCAAAAACACGTTTTTTTAGTTAAAAAAAAACAGTGTTTAAATACACTTTTTTAGGCTTAAATAGGCGGTTTTAGTACATAAAATTCAATATTAGACCTAGTATCATTTATTTTCACGCTACCTTAATTGGTGGGCGCTATGTAACTAGTTATAGTACGGCACTCTATATACATACATAAATTGTGTTTAGCTTTATGTCAAACATATCGTATTCCTAACCGCACAAACATATTCCACTTTTACAACCCTTTACCTTGCACTGTTTCCGGGTTTTTTTTCTTCTTCTTTGTCATTTTAAAATAATTGGCATTCCTTTACATTAAATTATGTCATTGTCTGTCAAATCCCCCTCTCATAATTTTAGACTAATAAAAAAATTTTTTTTTTTACTCATGTTACATTGGCCACACTTCTCACAAATCCCGCGATGTGGGTGGGGCTTTTAGCCAAAAAATTATAGTAATCAAATGTTCTTCTGGTCAGTTATGCATCATAGTTCAACTAAACTCAATCTCATCACATTAACCAGAGAACGGTGTTGATTTTCTAGGTTTTTTGGACGGTAAGACAGGGCCTAAATTCTGTAGCCGGCCCGCATTAACAAAAACAAAAAACAAAAGCAGTTAAATTATTGAGTTAAAAAAATTTTGTTAAAAAATTGGACCCCCCTGACCCCTCCCCTAAATTTGAAATCTCGCACCCGGGGTCGACCCCCCGTAAAAAGCCAGGGGGTCAGGACTCCCCTGGACCCCCGCACCCTAAAAAATTCCACCCGGGGGTGGAGCCCCCCCTAGCGGCCCCGACCAAAAACACCTATGGTGTAACCCCCCCTCCACCCCGGAACAACTTTCCCATGTATGCCTGCTAATCCTAGTTTTTTTTAAAATTATGTTATGTTTGAGTTGAGAATTTATGCCAATAATTTTGTTTTTATAGGCTGCTGTGCCGCGCTTCCTTACGAACACCTGTCCGACTGCCTGGAGCCGGATCTCCTGCGCTCCTACGCCGAACTGTGCCTCGGGAAAGGTGCGGCCTTAAAACGGGTAGGACTACTTTGCGCCAACAAAAGCGGCGTAGGCCCCCTCCGCGCCACGCTGAAACCGATTTTCCTGGACTGTTTTGACGGAAATTCCCCCCGCGCGGTGCCGAGAAGTTTCGAAGAGCTGGAAACCGGCCAGCTGGTCGTCGGAAGCGTTCAGTCCAAAGCCCCTTTCGGTAAGTGAGTAACGGCGTCATAGATGAACACGGTCACTGAAGCTAGGTCGGATCAAAATTTTAAGGCTAGGGGGGTGAACCCCACCCTACCCCCCCCCTTTGTTCATCTATGAACGGCGTTAATTACGGCAGAACGACAAACGGTCATGGAGGAGGGTCATGGCCATTTTCCTCTTCCGTTTTTTTTTTCTTTCTCCCCTGCTTGACCCCCCCCCCGTTTTATTGTCCTCCCCCGCTTCAAAAAAGTTCCCCCGTGCCCCCCCCCCGTTTTGGAATTGCCCTTCCCCCTAATAAATCTCCGGGGGGAGCAGTACACAGGTCTGTATATCTGTATATATATATATATATGTATATAATATATTTAACAAAAAATGTGCAACCCTGCAACTTTTTATTAAAAAAGCACGCAACCAATAAAAATTAAATATCCAATCAAAAAATCAATAATCAAATCCTCGGTAGAGTCCTGACAGTCACATTAAAATGATACTGGGCGTGACCATAGGTTGGCCGGGGGGAAGGTGGGGGGATTATACGGTAACGGGTCATTAGATCCTACGGCTAGGATCTAAAGATGACGACAACTTCGCGCAGGGGGGGGGGGCAAATCCTCCAATAAAGCGAGGGGGCATTTACAGACCGTGCACAGGTCTGTGTATATAATTTGCAATTTTAAAACTTATTCGTAGCTATTCTTTCGATATAGCGGTTTGTGTGTCGGTTTTCAGGCTACTTCGTGGACCTCCCGTGCGGTCTGAGCGGTCTGGCCCCCTTCGGTCAAACCGACAGCGGGGAAAAGTACGAGTTGCGGCAAGGGCAGACGTTGCTGGCCCGTCTGGGCCGAATCGACGATCAAAAACGTCGGTTTCAACTGCATTTGCAGAGGAAGTTGTGCTATCCGCCAGGGGTCACCCCCGCGGACGCGGGTCTGACATTGTTGAAACAGTGGATGAAACTCCAGGAGGAGATGAGATTCGGTAAAGAGTTTTTTTTAATAATTATATTTAGTTTCGTAGGTCATCTTGATAATTCTCATGTACTAGGTTAGGTATTGTTGTTTCTAATTGTAACCTAAACCAAGGCTTGCTCTTTGGATAGGTGTTTTATAAGATTTGATATGAATTTTTCTGTTTTCGTAAAATGCAGTGAAATTAATATTTAACGAATGTGAAATGTCTATTTTAGGCTTATACATTGACAATATTATTTAATATAAAAATCATAAATTTTACTTTGTAAAAATTTTTTTATACAAATAGTTTAGTATTTTCACCATTGTTATTTCTTACAGTTTAATTCCTTTCCACCTTTCTATTTCTCTTATTTATTGGTCCCGGTTACATCAATTGTAATCATACCGAATCATTCTTCGTTTAAAATTCTATTATTAACTTACGTTGAACTAATTTTAGCCGCCTCTATGTCAAAAGACAAAGAATTGAGAGGTTTGTCGGAGTTGACAGTGGGGCAAATACTGGAAAAAGTCTCAATCGACCAGCGAACAGAAGCCGGGCTGGTGTGCAGTTTTGAAAACGAGACAACAACTCTGCGAGGCATAGTCACGCCTTCGAATATTTCTAAGGTAAGGGGTAGCGTAAGGTATGGGTTGTTGTTGTTGTATTACCTGAAACTTATCTTCCCTATGCAGATTATGCAAAGGGCAGGCGCTAAGACAAGCCAGGAGGGGCGAAAAAGTTTCACCCCTATGGTTTAGACTCTTCGTATGGGTATGGGTATAAGGTATGGGCGTAGCCAGGGAGAGGATTCTATCCAGCCATTCATTCCACCCTTGACAATCCAAAAAGAGGGAGTCTGCATTGCAGACCTCCTCTTTTTAGATCGGAGAGGGTAAAGGTTTGGCGGTCCAAAAAATGATTTAAAAATAAAAAAAACCAAGCTTTTTTTCCGATTTGCTTAATTGTGTCAATAAATTTCTAATGCAAATAGTAAAAGTTATTTCGTAGTAAAATAATTAAAACACTTCAATGGTTTCATTAGTTTCCCCACCTAAATTTTTTTTTGCAACATGATAAGACCACGCTCAATCTCTTTCCTTTGTAGTTTAGTAACATGGGTGGGCAGGGGAGGGGTTCAAGGGCTATACCACCCCACAAAATCCCGATTACTGCCGACTCCCCTCCCCCAAAGTTTGAGGGGTCTTAGTTAGTACTAAAATATATAGTATACCCCCTTTCTCAAAATCAGGGAGCCTACCCACCTATGGTTAGTAAGATTAAAAGGTAATAGAAGTAATATTTAAATTTTTTATCGTTCTTTGTTTGCTCAGCAGTATTTCAATTTACGCTTTGTTAGTTGTTAAATAAATAATGTCTTGTAAAACGAAAGTTTTAAGATATAGTTTGTATTTTTTTTGTTTTTTGGTTTTATAACTTATTTTTATTAGAATAAATAGAAAAAAAATTATTTGGTTTAATTTAGTTCAAAATATCATGATTATACAAAAAAAACCTAAATAAATCTATTATCATACTATTTTAAAAAAACATACTGCGCAAAAACTGTTGTTGATTATAATTCTCCCATTGCATATTTTGTTTTACAATTTTCACAATATTGCTATCTTAAAATGATTTAAAATGAAGTATAGGTTAAAAAAACACCTCATTTTAGGTAGTATTGACATTAAAACAGTTCGTTTTGTGTCAGTTATAATTGTTTATTGATAGTAAATCTCTTGCATTTTTTAAGTTTTTTTTTTTGGATTTAAGTGATTTCAAAATAAAGCGATAAAAATAATAAAAGTTGTTTTTTGCTAAAACTCAATTAAGTTATTATTTCAAATCTAAACAATCTTTACCGTTAGACCGAGAGTAGTAAAGTTACTGCTGAGTTGTAGTCGGATTCAATTTTGATTTTAAATCCTCTGACAATAATTAGCTAGTGCAAACTGTTTGTTTTTACCCATTAATCCAAACAAAAAACACTTCCCGTTTTAGGGCCAAACTAGTTTTAAATATTTGACAATCTCAGCTATTGTAGCTGTTTATCCAATAACCCAAAGAGAAACACTTCCCGTTTTAGGGTAAACTGATTTTATACATTTGACAACCTCGGCTATTGTAGCTGTTTGCCCATTAACCCAAACAGAAACAACTTCCTTTTTAGGGCCAAACGGATGCCCTAACTGCGGCTGTCGTCCTGCACGTGGACTACGGGCAGCGCTGCGCGGAGTTGAGCCTGGACTCGAAATTAATTGGTCACTTGCGCCGGCCAGAGGGCGGGGTTCAAGCAAAATCGGGCTCCGATTGGTCCGCCCGCGTCCTGCTGACCAAACCGGACGCAGTCCTCTTGTGGCTGAAGCAGCCGCGGCGTTTCGCCCACGCCCCGGCCCGTTTTCACCCCAACGAGAGCGGGGACCTTGCTGCGGTATCGAGGCGATACGGGAAAAAGGTGGTTTTATTATTATGCAAATTGTAAAGGAGCACCTATATGATTTTCAGACCTGTGCACTGCCCCCCCCTCTTCTGGGTTTTTGTGGAGGGGGGCAAATCCAAAACGGGGACGCAAGCAAGGGGGAAAGAAAAAAAAAGAAAGGAAAAGGGAAAAAAGAGACAAAAAAGCGAAAATAAGGTAAAAATAGATCTAAAATGGCTTAAAATACATTAAAATAGGCTAAAAACTGCAAAACAATTCGCGATCATGGCGTCATTATAGGTCAAAAATGGCGCCATAATTTTAGGATACTTTTTCATTTTTTGGCGGAAGAGGGGCAAATCCTCCAATGAAGCGGAGGGGGGAGGGAATTTCCTAGGGGGGTTGGTTTTTTTTTGGTTTTTTTTTACTGTAGCATAAAAAATCGTTGGTTAATCCTTGCTATCCGCTTTTGGTGCGGCTACTGCTCATTTATAAATCCTTATCGTACTTTATACTGTAAAGTTACAAACAAAACCCTATGGTTATGAAACAGAAAAGTTGGGGCTATATTATGAAATACTTCATATTAGGATTAAATAGTTTTCTCAATTTTCATCGGGGTTCAAAACTTAAAATCGCCATAATCTCAAAATGTGTAAAATGGACGTGTGCATTTTGTGCATGATGACGACGAGCAATCTGGTTTTATAATAGGAATCTTGTGTGTGACTTCTAAATTTTTATTGTACCTACGGCAAAATGAGTAACCGGACCTTTGCGCGGCCTGGAAACGCACCCCGCTGGATTGATGACCGTGCGTCGTTACTACGGCAAAATGAACAACAGTGTTCGTATAAAATATAATGTGGCTCTTGACTTATTTTAAATTTGAATCAGCACCCTATTAGCTACAGAATGAGTCAAATTCACGTGTATTTTATAATGATTGTCACAGTCATTGAGCCACAGTGGCTCATTTTGCCATAGTAACGACGCTGTGCCACTTTCCCGTTTGATTGCCCTCCGGCCCAAAAAGTAAAAAGTACGTACTGAACAATTATTGCGCTATTTTTGACCTCGTAAATTTTTTGCAGTTTTTAGCTTTAACGCATTTTAAGTCATTTTAGATATTTTCTTACTTAAATTTTGCTATTTTATACCTTTTTTCTGCTTTTTTTATTTTTTCTCTTTTTTTGCTGCTCACCCTCCTTCGTTTAAAAAAACTTTCCCCCATGCAGCCTTTCATTTTGGAATTGCTCTCATAGATGAACACGGTCATCTAAGCTAGGGCGGTCTTCTTTACCCCTGATAAAGGACATTTAAAAATCTAGAGAGGGGTCGGACTTGGACCCCCCTGGCTTTGGGGTGGGTCGACCGGGGTGGAAAATTTTAAAACCTAGAGGGGAGTCAGGTGGGGTCCGTCCAATGTCTGAAGCAAAATATTTTTAATAAAAAAAAACAAAAAGTATGGGAGAAGCGTAAAAATTAAAGGTTTCGTGATTGTTTTTTTATAAGATAATACTACATTTTTATTGAATAAAAAGGTTTTTTATTCCAGGTATAAAAAGGGTGTAAAAACATATTTTGAGAGCTATATGGGGATTTGTGTTGTGCTTGTTTTTTTTCGAGAGGGGTTTTTTTTTAAAAACCCTTTGGGTTTTTTTCGTTTCTTTTTCGGGTTTCCAGTTATCTTTTTTTCGCTTAATTTTTTGAAGATTGTAGCTTCATAGTAATAATCCATAATATGGATAGTAATAATCCATAATAATATTTTTGTATTAAAAATTCACAGTTTGGAAGAAAATGTAGTATAAAAAAGTACTTGAAATTTTTTGAGGGGGGAGTGGGGTCAAATTTTAAATTCAAGAGGGGTGTCACGGGTCAGAACACTGGAAAATTTTTCTGGGGGGAGGCTAAAATTTCGAGGCTAGGGAGGGAATGGAGTGAACCCCACCGAATCCCCCCTTGTTCATCCATGATTACCCTCTCAATCCAAATCCTTGGGGTGGGAGCAGTGCGCAGTTCTAAAAAACAGCCTGTGCGCGTGTCAAATTCGCTTTTGCTAATTTTGGTTCCTAAAATCCGCATTCGCGATAAATTTCAAAAAATGCCATCTGGCTGAATCTCTTAATATAAAGTAGAGTTTTTGTAGCGGTTTTTGATTTTTTGAAAATTCTATTATTTAGCAAAATTATGACTGTGGAATTTGTTCCAAGACCCGATTTTTCAATTTCATTAAATGGAAAAGTGTTAACATACCGTAATTTACTATCATTCAGTCTATCAATTTAACTTTTAGGTGGGTAAAGAAATTCGAGTATTGCTGAAAGAACGATACGCCAACAATTCTTGGTTAGCTGTCAGTAATGACATGGATGAAGGTACGGTCGAGGTAGGTATTTTTATCCATTATAATATTATTATGTACAATTTCCCTTATGGAATACAAAAAAACCAATTTATTCTAATTAGAAATAAATAATTTCATTAATTCACATTATTTATTTCTATTATACAGTGTTTATTTATATTCTTGTTTAAAACAGTAGATTTTAGGGATTTACTAAAGTTCTGGGATTAAAATTTAAATCCTTAATGAAAGAAAAATCTTATTCAGATTGGTAAATAAAACAAGAAACATTTTTTTACTCACGTTTGATCATAGGTTAAGAAGGGAGGGAAAGGTCGCGTGAGGTCCTTTTAAAAAAAGTACTTTAATTCTGATATTAAAACCACTTTGACTTCCCTCTAGATTTTAAACTTTTTCAGTTCATTTTTATGTGTGTTTGAGCACTATTGTTTATTATACTAATACTAAAATAGATACAACTGGATGGCTCGCAGTCGGTACTGACGAAAAACATAGTACTGGAAAAGAAGTTGACGAAGTTAAAAATGGGAGCTGTGTACAGTGCAAAGGTGGCCAAAGACCAGAATAGCGACTTATCATCAGTGCAAATAGATATAGCAGGTACAGAATTATGATCATTTAATACTAGTAGTATGATAATAATTTTCAGGTAACGTTATATAAACATTGTTGATTTGTTAGTCTCTTGGAAGTTTACCGCGTCCGCAGATGGGCGACGGGAGAACTAATTAAAACAAAGTTTATTGTGAACTTAAAATATTTTTGGTAACGAAATTTTATCTAGGAAAAAGCTTAAGTATTAAGTTCAGAGCCATGAGGGTGAAATTTACCGACCTAACTTTTTTTCCACATCTAAAACCTAATCACTCTGATTCCCCCTGAAACAGGATACACGGATCGATGACTTATAAAACTTTAAGATTTTTAAATTTAAATTAATAATTATATTGTTTATTAATTAAATTAAAAATACATTTTTAGGCGGACACAGAGGTCGGATTCACCTTACAGAATTAGCAGACGATTTTGAGAACGGAACACTGCCCAGAACAAAAATGCTAGCTTTAAAAGAATCGCAGGTATGTCTTATTTCAAAAAATTGGAGTAAATTTGTGTTTGCAAGTTTTATATTTAGCTATTTTCGCTTCTATATCTAATTGGTAACAAACCTAATTGGTAACAATCCTAAATTTTATATTTTAACCCAGCTTTCGCAAAGATAACCAGAGAAAAAAATCAATTTAATTAACCGTTATTAGTTTATTGTACTTGATTCTAAAAAAATTCGTTAAAATTTTCTTTAATAGTATGGCCATGGCGATACAATATAATTAGCACAGTAGAGTTTATAATTAACCTAATGATAATGTTAGACAAAATTACTTCCGTCGGGCTTCATTGGTGTTGTAAAAAGTTACTTTTACTTAATGTAATAAAAAGTAACAGATTTTGGATTACTTTCACTTTTACTCGACTTTTGAAATTTCAATTTCTTTTACTCTTACTCGACTTTTGAAATTTCAAACACTTTTACTTTTACTCTTACTCGGATTTTCCACTGAAAATACTTAAATTAATTTAAGTAAAATTTAAGTAATTTCAATAGGTAGATTCCCTGTGGGCTTGTTGTAAAGTAAATGGCAGAAGATAATTTTTTAAACCGATAACACGCTAAAACCATTTATTTTGACTGAAAAACTTATTAAAATTATAATTTATACATAAAACTAGCAATAAAACTTTTGAACGGAGCTCTGGAGCTCCAAAAACCGGAATTTTGCTCCGTTTCAAAATTACTTTTATTTTACTTTTACTCTTACTTTTACTTAAATAAAATTTTGACCATTACTTTTACTTTTACTTTACTTAAATTAACAAAATTACAAATAATTACTTTTATTCTTACTTTACTTAAATTAAAATTTTCAAATTACTTTTACTTAAAATAATCCAAAATCAATACTTTTTACAACACTAGGCTGCATAGATTTTAGGAAACAATATTGATAGTAATGGGTTACCGAACGAAACAAGACAAAATTCGGTTAGTTTAATTTTTTTTTAGGAATCATTTGCGGTCAAAGTTATTGGTATGTATTCTGTTAAGAGCAAACAGGGAAAAACACTGACTAAAAAACGATGCGCGGAATGTACTATAAAGGTTTTTTTTAATTTTTGATGAAGTTATTTAGGTTTTTTTTATTTATAGGGCTATGTGCAAACTTTTTTATAACAGATAATTTGCGTGGTTATTCTGTTATTTTCGCGTTTTATTTGAGAAACCGAATAAACAGTTGATAAAATAAAGAATATCGTCGTTACTACGGCAGAACGAGTCAATGAAAAAAATCCTTGTTTTGAGATATGGCCATTTTAAACTTTCAAATGGTCAGAAAAAAATACCGTCTTTTGTTGCAGTATTTGATACAAAAATATGTTTTAACACTTTAGGTAAGCTACGTTTTTATGTATTTACCCCAAATCAAACATGCACTGTGGCTGATAAAAATTAAATTTTTTGTTGCTACTCTTTTTGTCAAAAGCAGCATTTTATTATTTATTCAGAGTCAGAATGAGTCAAATATACAATGACTCGTTGTGACACTTTAGGTATAATAGAGTCAATACCTGATTGACTCTGTATGGTTGGTTAGTAACAAGGTTTAGAAATCTTAGAAAACGAACTTTAACTCATATTTTGTTACAAAAGGCTTTTTATTAAGTTTTTGTAGCAATCATTAGTTATTATAGTAAGTTCCACATACAATTTACTTACCAGTTCTATATTTAATAACTTTTATGTCGTTTTTACTATTGGGTTATTTGAGAGCTTTTTTATTAAAAAATTAGTTGCCCAAGGTACTCTTACTCGTTTGGTTTTGGTTAAGTTACTTCTCATTAATAAGTTAATTTGATTTTGATTTTGCTAAGGCCTTGGTGGTTCCATTATTGATCAGGCCTGCCTTTGCCTATTATTCACTAATTTATTGGTTTTTAGGTTATTCTTAGCACTGCCTTTGTATATTGATCTGATTCATTGTCTAGTTTGTCTTTAGTAGTGTTGGGTTGGGTAGTTTGGTAACTATAAATAATGCGTTTAAGTACCTTGCTTTGGTATTAATCACTAATTTAAAGGTTTTTTTAGGTTATTCTGCCCATTTATTTGTTTATCACGCTTAATTCCTTCCCTACTTGGTTCATGACCTGATTTGGTGTCTGACTTTGATATGGTAGTGTTTGGCTATTACAAGAAAATAATGTCGTTGTTCCTTTTCACAGCAGCTCCATATTAAGGATAATACTTTTGTGATATGATTTTGTAAAAAGTAACAATAAGCACCAGGCCGAGGCCATAGTCAAGGGCTACTATTAGCCCTTCCTTGATTCTATGGGTAAGATGAATGCATATCATATGATTATTGATTTTACAAAAAAGTGACAGTGTAAGTCGTTTTAGCGAATTTAGCAAATAGGTAAAACACAAGTGTTCATGTTTCCATGAGCCCTATCTTCACAGTTCAATTCTGAAACCACATTGTTGAAACTTAGATTCTTGTTTAACAAAACAGTGAGTATTGGACACAATATAAGTTAATTATTTATTTTGACTCATTTTGTCAAACATAGCATTTTAATATTTTGCATAGTTATCCATATATTCATAATGAGTCGAAAACATGTTGACTCATTTTGTCATAATAGTAAAACCCCAGTGAATAGAGTTATACCCCGTTTGACCCACTATTACATGAACTTACAAATTGTGACTCAATGTTACATGACCTGATTTCTCCGTATTATAGTTCGTTTGCAGTTGGCTCCTTTTGCCATAAGGTGTAGATGGTGGTTTTCTACTCAAAACGCAAAAAAAAATTTTTTTCAAAATTTTCGCATTGACTCATTCTGCCGTAGTAACGACGATATAGTAAGTGCTCATCGATTGTTCGGTACTGACGATAGGTCGGCAGCCTACCGCATTTTTGGGGCTTTATTTACCCCATTCCTTAAATTTTATTAGACCTGTGCACGGTCTGAAAATCCCCCCCCCCGTTTTATTGGAGGATTTAGCCCCTCCCCGGTTTTATTGCCCCCCTCCCACTCGCCCAAAAATGAAAAAGTACCCAAAAATTACGACGCCATTTTTGACCTATAATGACGCCATCATCGCGAAATTGTTGCAGTTTTATAGCCTATTATTTTAACATTAATTTTGCTTTTCTTTGTCCTTTTTTTTCCTTTTTCCCTTCTTTTTTTCTCCGTTTTTCACTTTTTTTTGTCCCCTGCTTGCCTCCCCCCGTTTTATTGCCCCCGTGCCCCCCAATTTTGGAATTGCTCCCCCAATAAAACCCCGGGGGGCGGTGCACAGGTCTGTTTTTCGAAGAATCCAAAGAAGTTATTTAAGGAAAAAGAAGCGGTCGGGTTTTAAAAATTGTCATGTAAAGAGAACTGTCACAAATCAAATTCTTATATTGACCGAAACACATGATTACTCTTTTAATACTAAACCGATCGATCTGATTTTTAAAAATATTGTAGCGTTGTAGTGGAGAACTTTAAATACAAAATTTGACTTAGGCAGGTTTTGTATTGGAGAAACAGTCCGGTTAGAGCAATATATGAATTTGATTTGTGACAGTGCTTCTTTAATTCAAGTTTGTAAGTGGGGCCCATTTGATGATTTCATAAAGGTTGGATGTCATATCTTTAAAAAAGCGTGCGTGACTTCAAAGCAGACCTGAGCACTGCCCCCCCTCCCCCCAGGGGGTTTTATGTGGGGGACAATTTTTTTGAAATGGGGGGAGAGCAAGCAGGGGAGAAAGACAAAAAAGAGAAAAAAAGAAAGACAAAAAAAAGCAAAATTAAGATAAAAATAGGTCTAAAATGGCTTAAAATGCATTGAAATAGGGTTAAAATTGCAAAAATTTTGCCATGATGGCGTCATAATAGGTCAAAAATGGCGCTGTAATTTTTGGGTACTTTTTCATTTTTGGGCGGGGGGATAGGCAAGCTGGTCCCAACCCTAGCTGGGACCAGCTGGGGACAACAAAAAGAAACAATAGTAGTCTCATACAAAGCTATAGGGCGACCCATCCTAAACTATGGAGCACCAATATGGTCACCAAACCTCTCTAAATCCCATTATCAGAAACTCCAATCAACACAAAACTCAGCTCTCAGAATAGCAACTGGCAGCCACAAAATGGCTTCATTAGATCATCTCCATCAAGAAACTAAAGTACTACCAATCAAAAACCACACATCCTCCTCACAACACAATTTCTCGCCAAGACTATGCAACAGACTCACCCATCCAACAAAATCACAGCGAACAAATTTAGGCCAAGAGAAATGAAACACACCCTCCAATCAAAATATGGTCCAATAGCAGAAAGTTTCTTCAACTAAACTCTCACCGAAAAATCTATCCAGACTAACATTTACATCTATTTTGTAAAAGAATCTCTATCTTAACTCCAACCTAATCCTCTACTAAAAAGCAAACCCCATGAAATACACCAAAGTGAACAACACCTTCCAAGAAAATCAAGAACACTCCTGTCACAACACAACTAAGATCCGGATTTTGTCATCATCTAAATTCATACAAATCAAGAATAAACTCTCTAATCAAAAATGAATGCTCGAAATGCAACCAGAAACCTCATGATGTCCACCACCTTTTCAACTGCACCAAAAATCCTGCCACATTAAAAGTAGAAGATCTATGGCTTCAACCCGCAAAGGCAGCAGTATTTCTGGAGGAAATCACCTGAGGGAAAACTGGCTATGCTAACTAACTATGGGCAAGAATATATAACACAAGAGAATGTCCGACTGTACACTAAACGTTTGATCAAAATTTTGCGAATAAAGTCGCACTTTTAAATTCGTGTGCGATTTTTCTCGCAAAAATCAGCCTTTTCCTGCTAGTTTTCCCGCGCTGCAATTTTTTACACAGTGTTAGTTTTCTTGCAGTGGGGACTGCGACTTCTTTTGCACTCTATGCTGCTTTATTTGCACTGCGATTATTTTAGCACTGCGAGTCTAACTGCACGACAAAAAAATACAGACGCTGGTAATCATTTTCAATTGAGTAAAAAACTACGAAACTTGTTTTATTTAATTTTAAAACGTTGGAGAGTTACTTTTTTTTTATTAAAACTTAAAAGTTTTAACATTTTAAGGCAAAAAAACGACTTTTACTCATTTAAACACAAAATTTTCGCTCCGCTTTGTTTTTTTTTTGTTGTGCAGCCAGACTCGCAGTGCAAAAATAATTGCAGTGCAAATAAAGCAGTATAGAGTGCGAAAGAAGTCGCAGTACCAACTGCAAGAAAACTGTGTTAAAAATCGCAGCACGGGAAAACTAGCAGAAAATGGCGGCTTTTTGCGAGAAAAACGCACACGAATTCGAAAGTGCGACTTTTCTCGCAAAATTTTGTTAAAAAATTTAGTGTACAGTCGGACATTCTCTTCTGTTATATTCTTGCTATGGGCAAATCCTCCAATGAAGCGGGGGGCATTTCCAGACCATACACAGGTCTGTCATAGGGTGGTGCTGGGCTGGGCATAAGCTGGGCTATTTTACCCCCACCCTCTTTCTGTTGTTTTCTGACGGTAAAATATAAAAAAATTGCTTTCTGATATTATTATTTTTAATTTACGCTATTTTAATATAAAACGTATTTTTTGTTAATTTTAATTTTAGTCCAGCAAAATAAAAAGCACGACATCTAAAAAGAAGAAAGTTATTGGTCATAAATCCGTCTTTTCACCGGGAGACATCATACCTGTTATTGTTACGGTAATTTCTTTATTACTACGTCGTTATTACTACGTCATTACAGAATGAGCCACAATGCTTATAAATTATACACCACTGTGACTCAATCATGGCAGGAGCCAAGATTTTCCTTATCTCGGTGGTGGTGTTATACTGCACTAATACCTTATTTTTGTTAGCATATAAAAGTGTGCTTTACTAATTAAATTCATTATTTTGCATTATTTTTGTTTATTATTGTTATTAGTTAAGTATTTAGTTGGTTTTTATTAAGTATTGGAAAAACGTATAAAAGTTTATGAAGACCCATCAGTATTTTAACAAAGTTTGGTTAATTTTATGTTTAAATTAACACATGGTAATTTTTTGGAGTCATTATTATACAACAAGGAATTTGAAATATAATTAAAATATCTAGGTTCACTAGATCCGATCCCGGTAAAATATCCGATCCAGCTGGATCTTAAAAGGCATGGACCCCTATACTCCTGGACAGTCGGCGTTTTGAAATGGGTGTGCAACAGATACATCACTGGCAGATTCTACATGTGCTCAAATCCGAAATTTTCGGGCTAAAAACTTTTTGCAATTAATTTTTTCATAAAAATAGGTGATTTTGATTCTATCAACGTATTTTTATATTTTCAAAATGTGTTTTTGAAAATTTTATAGCATTATAAAATTTCGCCCAGTACTAAAATTTTACATTTTTTCGCGTTTTTTTTTCATAAAATATTAACTCGAAAGACAAAATATATTTACCACTTTATTTAAAGAAATAGCGCTAAATTACAAAGCAAAAAAAAATAGAAATTGGTTGTGGTATTATGTTACTATAGACAATAATTAACGAAAGATTATACTATAGTCATTTAAAAAGGACCACCTTCAAATTTTTATATGTCATTAAATATTTTTATAATAAAGCTAGAAGAATAATATTTTGTTAAATTAATTAAATGATTAGTTACTACTAAATAAACTAAAAAATAACAGTCATATAGCAATATTAGGTTATAAAAAATAATAAGTTTTTAATAGAATAAATTTTTTGTTCGAATTTTTTATTTCATTACTATTTATTAAATATTCAACATTATATTGCAAATAATTAGCCTAATCAGGTGGATCCGGTCTGTAATTATACAATTAATATAACTTGTTACATTGACAACAGGCTTAGTGATTGATAATTAAAATGAGTAGAAAATTCACTTATCAATGAAATGTCTTTGGTGTAGTCTGTCTTACTCACTGGCAAAATTCAGTTTTTATAATCAATATTGCTTTATGAATTTTAAATTTTTAAAGTTTATTTAGTAGTAATTAATCAGTTAATTAATTTGATAAAATATTATTTTTCTAGCTTTATCATAAAAGTATTTATTGGCATAAAAGATTTGAGGGATGTTCCTTTTACAACAACTATAGTATATTTTTTCGTTAATTATTGTCTATAGCAACATAATACTACTAACATAATTTTCACTTTTTTACTTAGTTATTTACCGCTATATGTGGCAATTAAGTGGTAAAAATATATCCTTCCTTTTTTAATATTTGTAAAAAAAAACCAAAAAAGGTGAAATTTTAGCACTGAGTAAAATTTTATTATGCTATAAAATTTTTAAAAAAAGCAATTTTTAAACTATAAAAAACATCGTTATAACCAAAATCACGTAATTGTTTGAAAAAAATTATTTACAAAAAGTTTCAAGCCCAAAAATTAAAAATTTGAGCCCATGTAGAATCTGTCAGTGATGTATCTATTGCACACAGAGAGATCCATTCCAAGGAAATGCCGACTGTCCAGGAGTATAGGAGTCCATGTAAAAGGTAAACACTAATTTCTGCGACTCCGACTCCGCCTCAAATTTCTGCAAATTATATATTGATGTGCAGGTTAAGCTTAGGCTTAGGCTTAGAATAAAATTTGCATAATACTAAGAATTACGGTAGATTACTTTAGATTTTGGACAGGGTCGGAGTCGGAGTCGGTGGAATTTAGTGTTTGACTCTTCAAATCGCGATTCGGTCCGATCCCTAAATACAAGTTAATAAACTGTTACAACATTGCTTAGGCAAACATGCATAAAATTATTAAAATATTAATTTGTGTCATTTATTTGGAGAAGTTTTTTGTAGGAAGTGACTGCCAGCAAAATCGTAAAAGTTTCCATAAATTCGCTCTTTTACGGCTCAATTCTACCTCTTCAATGTTCCACGAACGTTATCATCGCCAAAGATCCGAGATCTCACTTTAAACAGGGCGAAGTTTACATGTAAGCTTGTTTTATTACAAGATATTGTGCAAAAAATCTTCTGTATTTACACAAAAATCTAATATTATAGACAAATAAATATGTACATTAAACAAAGTTGTTCCATGCAGCGTTAGAGTAATGATATTTTTTTAGTAATACTTTATTGCATCTGAGAGGAGAAATTCATTTGACCAACGTTTGGTTAATCAATGTTTGATGATTACTATTACTATAATTAATTGTTTTTTTATACCTTTTTGTTTGCTTTTAATATATTAGCTTTAAAGCATTATGTAATAACCATTTTTTTCCGAGTAGGGTAACTGACTTAATTTCGGCCACCAATTTAGGGTGTTAGAAAATTGGCTTATTTTTAAAACACAAAAGAACTAGCACAAAAGTAACTGGATTAATGTTGAATAAAAAGTTTTTGCAAAAGTTTTTTATTTTTATTATTCTACATTATCAACATTTTCATACAAAAGGTGAATTTTTTATGATTTTCTTAATTTTTGCTTTGTGTTTAAACTGCATCAAATTTAGAACGAAGCAATATATAACCTTAAAATATCTTCTATTTAAGGCTCGAAGTTGTTAATTTTCATGTTTTGATATTTGCTTCAAAATTATTTTGCGATTCGTTTAACTAACTGCGCATTTTAAGATTCCATTAATTTCGGCCACTTTAAAATTTAGGTGAAAGAACCTGCCGTTTTTTGCTGTTTTTTTAATATCATTGTACTACCGTATTTATAAAAAAATTTTTTGCTCGGTTTACTTTGTTTTGACGTTTTTTAAGCCAAAATAAACATTGAACAAAAAATACAAGTTATTAAAACTTGTTTTTTTAAGGTTTTGACATAATTATTTAAAGTCTTGCTAATAACTATTAAAATTCGCAAACGGGAAAAATTAAGTTATATGTACCAAGAACAATACCTAAGGGTAAATTTGCACCCTTTAGAAATTTTTATTGTTCGTTTAAGCAATAGTTATGGTCAGTTTTTTGTAGGTGGCCGAAATAAATGGCACGCGCCTTAACTTCGGCCACTTTAAAAAAAAAGTTTAAACCTTCACTGATTTTTAAGTGTAACAGAAATATTCAAATTTTGCACTGGAATAACAAATATAGCTATTGTTTGATTTTTAGGCCAAATTTTGGCTTGATTGAAAAAGCCAGAAAAAACTTATTCAAAAAAATAAAAAAAGGTGGCCGAAATTAAGTCAGTTACCCTAAATATTTTATTTTAATTTAAGAGATTAATCGATGGGTCTTAAAAATTGAAAGGAATGTCAGTTTTTTTGTTACATATTTTTCTTTTTTTTTATTAAAATCATCGTGTACACTCAGGAGCTTAATCCAAAGTGAATATTTTTATAAATCAAAGACTTTAAAAACTATAATTTCAAACACTACGCTGTTGTTTTGTTTAAACACACATGATAAATTGTAATTAATTTTTTGTTAATTATAGTAATATATACTAAAAAATAAATTATTTAAGGGCTCGCGTGATTGCGAAAAGCGAAGACAATCCTCGGCACATCCGGCTGTCTCTACTTTCTCTCAGCGAATCAGCTTCGAAAGTGGGCGTGACCACATTAGGTAGAGTGGTTCAAGTGGATAAGGACCAATCAGGACTTCGCGTCCTTTTCGAACTGCCCAATCACCACTTGGCGACCGCGTGGGGCACCGAGATAGCCGACGATTACGACGAGGTGCGTTGATTTCATTTAAAAGTTATACTTATTTGTGGAAACTAACAGAACAACTAAACTTATATATTTAATTCCATTGATCATTTTAATTAATTCAAAACTACCCAATCGACCAGTCACATAAGAAATAATTTGCATAAACATGGTTGGCACGCAGATAATTATTCGTTCCGTATGACGTTTATTTCAGCAATAATACGTTCAGCAGTTTTTGTGCGGTCTTCCAACAAAAAGATTCAGATGCATTAACAGTAGTGCACTTTTCACTCAAGCCGTATGCAAATTATTTCTAATGTGACTTTGATCAATTCTTTATTGGAGTGACAAGTGACAACACGTTCACACTGTAAGTGACAAGTTACAATTTAACGGTGAAAACGCGCAAGGAACGCCTTGTCACTTGTCATTCCGGTCTGAGCTAAACATAACTCAACTGTATTATAAAAATGTTCGCATCAATAAAAATGTGGAATTTTAACACACAAACTAAACATTGTTTCAAAAAATTTTTACGAACTTTTTTTAGGTCTAAAGTTTAATTTAGAAATAGATAAGAAGAATTGTTTTTGCGTTCAACCCTTTGCGATTATGATCGCAAGTTAGACTCAAAATCCCAATGTAGAAGGCAAAGGCAGTGTGGTTGTATAAATTCCAATCTATAACACGTTGCTCAGTGTATAAATGCTGTTGGTACTCAGGAACGCGAAGTAAAAATCGCACTGGTGCATTTATTTTTGCCTTTCAGGCGCGATGTTTTAGAAAAATAATTGCATAGGGTGATTTAAGTTTACATATAATTTTCTTCGGATATTGATTAATAAAAATAAGAATGCTTTAGGGAATATCTTATGCAGACCTGTGCACTGCCCCCCCCCCGGGGTTAAAACGGGGGGGGGGCAATTCCACAATGGGGGGCACGGGGAGGGCAACTTTTTTGAAACGGGGGAAAGGGAGCAAGCAGGGGAGAAAGAAAAAAATGGAAAAAAGCAGGGAAAAGGGACAAAAAAACAAAAATAAGGTAAAAATAGCTCTAAAATGGCTTAAAATACAATGAAATAGGCTAAAAACTGCAAAAAAATTCGCGTCATCATAGGTCAAAAATGGCGTCATAATTTTAGGGTACTTTTTAATTTTTTGGCGGGGGGGGGGGGGGCAATAAAAGGGGGGGGGTAAATCCTCCAATAAAACGGGGGCATTTCCAGACCGTGCACAGGCCTGCCTTATGAATACTAAAAGTTTGTTAACTTGTACTCACTTGTTTATTATTCAGGTTAGAAAAATTATCAAAAAGCTGAAGAAAAATGACATCTGCGAAGTAACGCCGATTAAACACGGAAAGGAGGAAAAAATTTCAGTCGTCAGCATGCGGGAGAGTCACTCGTCCGTTAGTACCGGGACTGGGTTGTCCCTGTCCACCGGAACTCCATTGTCCCCGTCCACCGCGTGTGGGGAGACTGAAAAGTCACCGCGGGATCCCTACCTCACGGGTCTAGACGGTCTCAAAGAGGGAATGGTCCTCCGCGGGTTGGTTCAAAACAGCCTGGACACGGGTATACTAGTCAGGCTAGGGTACAATTTGGTTGGAAGAGTGAAGTAAGTTGTAATTGAATTGGCTTAATAAAACAATAGTATATTTAATATACGTAGGGCCATACATGGGCAAGTTGGTCCGGAGTGGGGGGGGGGGGGGGGGGGTTAAACCCCAAATTAGGGGGGGGGGGGGTTAAAAATCCGAGAAACGCAAAATACCCACATCTTTTTTTTCTTTAGTACATTTTACCCATATCGTTTTTTCGATTTTGAAGGAAAAATAGGTTAAAAACACTAATTTTAGGTCAAAAAGCCCATTTTATTGCATTTTTGAGGTTTTTATTGCTTAAAACATTAATTTTGACCTAAACTTAAGTTTGGAGGCAGTTAGAAGTCATTTTAAAGACATTTTTTTTCTAAAATTTTCCAAAATTGGGGGGGTTAACTTTTTCTCCCCCCCACTTCTGAGTGGGGGGTTAAACCCCACTTCTCAGAATTTGAAGGGGGGGTTAACCCCCCAACCCCCCCCCTGCCCATGTATGCGTAGGGCCCTACCAAATATCACGTCCGGTCCGGCCGAGGCCGGATATTCGGCCATTTTCAGTCCGGTTCAGGCCAGACTTTTTTATTTCGCCAGACTTTTTTGCCGGAATTTTTCTTTTTTTGAATGGTTTTACATAATTATTTGTTATAAATATATTTTATCTTATTTTAAATTCTTTTTTTATATTTTATTACAGCTTTGTTGATTTTATTAATTGTTTTGATGATTATAAGCTTAAATCTTCTGTTTTTATGCTTTAAACTTTTATTTAAGATCCTCACTTATGCTTTTTATCACAACCTGGCGACTCTTTGTATCACAAATATATCGCACATGTATGTATTCTGTCTTTCAGAATCTTTAGATGCTTCCTACTTCCTTGATTTATTCAGTTTGGATGGCAATTTGTTTTGTTAAATATGTCACTTGTACTTACTATAATTTATCTAACTACGTATTCTTTTACTCTTTTCTTATAG
>JASAMX010011400.1:0-17540 GCA_030248175.1 Microlaimidae sp. YZB2_3 | reverse complement strand
TTTTTGCTGGCGTGACTAAAACTTAAAAAAGTACGTTAATCAAATACGCTGCAATCAGCGAACGCCTGGGCATCAAAAAAGTTTTATTTTGCTGTTTTTTTTACAAAATAACATTTTAAAGTTCAAGTTTTGCCGCCAGTTTAATTCCTATTTTTGAACAGGCTTTGCTTCTCTTGCGATGCGATTTCTAACACAGTGTTTATGAAAATCGCGATTTTTTCGCGCTGTATTTTATTTTCGTACAAATAAAAAAAGTTGTATTATGTTTGCAATTCCCATCAAAAAAAATGTAAACATTGGATACAAAAGTGTACTCTTTTTTTAATTTAATGTTTGTTAATTAAAGAAAAGGGCAATCTAAATCTACAGTAATTTTTATGCTGGGGGTAGGCCTTACACGTTATTGTAGTATTTATATTATGTTTTTAAATTATTCCGTATAGACAAGAATAAATTGTACTCTTTTTAAGCTATAATTTACTATTAATGATTAATTTTGCTCTGTGTTTCAAAATAAAAAACCTTGAAAGTATTGTCAAAATATATAATATATATTTTGTATATTTTTGAATAAAATATTTTTCGGGGTATTGTTATGATTTTTATAAAATTAGTCCGAAAGTATAAAAAAGTTATTTTAGAAAGTATTGAAGCTAAAACTTTTCAAAGGTAAAATAACCAAATAACTTACTGATTTATTTATACAATGTACGATATAAAAATTATTACTAATATTATAATTGACTTTTACTTAAATAATGTTATATAACCGAAACAACTATAATATGAATTTTTTACAAATAATATATCAAACACAAAAAAAGCATCTGATAAGATATTAACTATTTTTCTATTTAAAGAAAATTAATAAGATGTATTTTTCACTATTTTGAATAAAAATATTTTAATTTACAAATTGTGTTTCAAACCGTGTGTTATTTTAGATCATGACAATTCTTGAATCGTACGTAAATAAGATTGAAGTCTAAATAAAATTATTTTACGAACCGCCCAACCCCTCCGTACTCTTCTTCCAACCGCGCAAAAATATGGACGTACTATTCATAATACCGACCCTTCATGTGACTGTTATCTTAATCAATTACGACACCAACTATTTATTACATTAATTCAATTAATAATGTGCGATTTTGTTTTAACTAATTAAAAAAAGTTCTGGCAAATTATAAGTATACTTTTTCTATATATTTTGCCTTTATCATGCTAAAAACAAGCTTTGCATGTAGATTGTTCTGGCAATGTTTATGAGGTTTGTGAACGATTGTATTAGTCAAATTAAACTAACTTACTCGACTATTCAACATAACCACTAAAATTGTGAGTAAAAAAAAGTCTATATTAAAAAATTAAATGTCTTATTTTATCAATAATTTATTACCAACAATTTGGAATAAAAATGCTAATTGTTAATAAAAATATTTAAAAAGCAGTATCCCACGTAACTACTGAGCACTAATCAATTATATATAATATTAATATGATATTATTATGTTTTGTGTTGGAGCGATTGATCTAGTCCTAGCTTATAGCTTATATCGCGAGGATTTGATGCGCTCAACTCATAATAAAATGACTATTTTTTTGTAAAAAGGCGATCATATAAATTCCGCGTTATATTTGTTTTTTTAAATGCATAGTGCAAGTTTCAAATTAGTATTCTCATACTCTGCTGACCTCACAAAATGTATGAGGTCATGCATGAGTCATGAGAATACTAATTGAAACGTTGCAGTTATGGGGTTTAAAAAACAAATTGTAACGCGGAATTTTTTTCCTCTAAATTCCGCCTTTTTACAAAATTAGTCAATTTTCGTTATTAGTTGAGGTTGTGGCGCAGTGGCAGATCTTACGTCTTGCATACTGAAGCTCCCTAGATCGAGTTTCGGCTGAGACACAAAACATAATGATAATATTCATATTTGTTAATATTGTTATATGTAGTATTTGATTGCGAAGTTAGTGCTGAGTAACATCGACCTTGCGTATCCTGCTTTAGGCAAAATAAATAAATATTTTTTTTATTAAGAATTAGCATTTTTATTCCAAATTGTTCAATTTGATAAATTATTGATAAAATAAGACATTTAATTTTTAATATAAACTTTTTTTACTCACAATTTTGAGTGGTTTAGTTGAATAGTCGAGTAAGTTAGGTTTAATTTGACTATAATACAATAACCCACAAAACCTCGTCGACGTTTCATAAACCTTTGCAGGACAATATACATGCAAAGCTTTGTTTTTTTTCTCACATAAACAAACTAATTGGGAGGCTTAAAACAAAATATATAGAAAAAGTATACTTATAATTTGCAGAAGTTTTTTTAAATTGCGTTCAACAAAACAAAAATATCGCACGCCTATTAGTAAATTTAATGTAATAAATAGTTGGTTTAATTACGGTGTCAATTAATCTGATTTAAATTAGCATAATCGGTAGCAGCACGTAGTGATTGGAGGGTCAGTATTATGAATAGTACGTCCAGTATTTTTTGCGCGGTTTTGAAACGAAAGAAATACGGAGATTTAACAGTTGGTAAAGTAATTTATTAGACTTCAATCTTATTTACGTACGATTCAAGAATTGTCATGATATTCATGACACACGGGTTTGGTGAACACAGTTATATAAATTGTAAATTAAAATATTTTATTACAAAATAAGTAAAAATGTAATAAATAAATCTACATTACATTACATTAGCTTTTACTTTTAGTAAATAAAAACCGGAAGTGGTTAAGTATACTTATCAGATGCTTTTTTTTGTGTTTGAATATAGTTTGTAAAAAATTGTCATATATTATAGTTGTTTCGGTTATATAACATTATTTAAGTAAAAGTCAATTATAATATTAGTAATAAATTTTATATAATTTACATTGTATAAATAAATCAGTAATTTATTTGGTTATTTTACCTTTGAAAAGTTTTAGGCTTCGATACTTTCTAAAAATAGATTTTTGGTGCTTTCGGACGCTAGCCTCAGTTCTAAATTATAAAATTGGTGACAATACCAAAAATATATAGTTCAAAAATATACAAAATATATATTATATATTTTTGACAATACTTTCAAGGTTTTTATTTTGAAAAACACAGAGCAAAATTGATAATTTAATAGTAAATTATAGCTTAAAAAAGACTAAATTATTCTTGTCTATACGGAATAACGTAAACATAATATAAGCTCAATAACGTGTAAGGCCTACCCCAGCATAAAAATTACTGTAGATTTAGATTGCCCTTTTCTTTAAGTAACAAACATTAAATTAAAAAAAGAGTACACTTTTGTATCCAATGTACATTTTTGATCAAAATTTGCAAAAAAAACGTAGATACGACTTTTTTTATTTGTACGAAAATAAATACAGCGCGAAAAAGCAGTGTTGTGTAAGTCGCGATTTTCATAAACACTGTGTTAGAAATCGCATCGCAAGAGAACCAAAGCCTGTTCAAAAATGATTGAGACTGGCGGCAAAATTTGAACTTTAAAATGTTATTTCTAAAAAAACGGCGATGAAAAGTTTTTTTGATGCCCAGGTTTTTTTCACCGCGTTGGATGTAGTGATAGCGTATTTGATTAACATTACTTTTTTTAAGTTTTAGTTAGCCAAAAGTCCAAGCTACACCCATACAAGTTTTGTAATAATTTTTTGCGTTGTTTTTGAGATAACACGTTAAAAATTTGAAGTTTTGTCGCCAGTAATCATTTCAAACAGATTTTAGCTCAATGGCAAACTTTTGCTAGAAAATTCGTGCATGAGCTACTACTTTGCACATGTGTGAATTTTCTAAAAAGATTTTGGTCGACCAAAAGAGTGTCACAGTTACTGGTTACCGGTGAAACCAGCAATTTTTCTGACGCAACCAATATTTTCTTACTGGTATGCCAGTAAAAAACCGTTTTGGTTAACGATGTACGAGATTTTTACTGTTAGAGCATGCAATTCGCAAAGTCAAAACCAGTAAGATGTTTTAGAGAGAGAAATTTAGTGCAAGGTCGCAAATTCTCCTGTGTTAAATATTTTTCTATTATGTACTGTTTTAAAAAGAACAACACCCTGTCTTAATCGCATTTTTTTAGATTATTTATTTTTGCTTATACCTTTTTCTGTAAATTTAAAGAGGGAGTCGGGCAAAGGTCGATCGTCGGCCATTTTTTTAAGAGATGGTAGTTCGTGGAAGAACTGATGGGCGCAACAGTCAATACATTGCAATCGTTTGGCCGGATCGTAGACGAGGAGTTTATCCAAAATGTCGCTTTCGCTCCAATTTTGTTGTTTTATAACCTGAATAAAATGTACTGTTTATATAATAGGTATAGGTACTACCGTTTATCCACCCTGCACAAAAATTGTAATATAGAAAAAAGTATGTAGCAATAATTAAAAGCATGGAAAAATAATTTACCCTCTTTTTTTTACAAAAATTATGTTACATAATGCATAAATCGTAATCATGTACTGAAAAACATGAAACATAAGTTATTATTTTAGAAACATATTTAAAAAATGGTTTAAATGCTTTAAAAATTTTTCTTAACAACATAAAAAATACATTTAAAAAGATAGTTTTTAGCATTAGATAGAAAAAATACATTTAAAAACAAAAAAACCATTTAATGAACTTTAGGCAATGGTTAAATCTTTAAAGTTTTAAACAAAATTTTTAGTTCAGAATTGATCTATAAACATCTATATATAAATAGGCGTAATGTCTGTGTGTGTGTGTGTGTGTGTGTGTGTGTGTGTGTGTGTGTGTTGTGTGTGTGTGTGTGTGTGTGTGTGTGTGCGTGCGTGCGTGCGTTCGTGCGCGCGCGCGTGTGTGTGTCTGTGTGTCTGTCTGTCTGTCTGTCTGTCTGTCTGTGTTTTCCTTAACTCCTCCCTAACTACGCAACGGATTAAGGTGAATGAGGTATCGTTGGAAATTTTATACCCCAGGGAATGTCGTAAGGGGGGTGAAATTTTGAAACAACTTACATGGACATCTTTATACTGGACAACGCGTTTTCACCAGAGGGGGACACTATGGACTTTGAAAAATTTTTTGTCTAGGAATCGGCTTAAAATAATTGCTATATATAATCAATGTAATAATTATAATCAATGTAAAACCAGAATATTATGTTTTTTGGAAAAAGAACATGCACATCTATATACTGGACAACGTTTTTTCACTAAAAAAAGGAATGACGTTTCTCCTCAACGACAAAAGGGATTGGGCTAAATGAGATATCATTGCAAAGCTTACAGTCCAAGAAATGTCATAAAGAGGTTAAAATTTATAAAAATTTAGCATGGACATCTTTAGTCTGGACAACACATTTTCATAAAACGGGGAACCTATGGACTTTGGAAATCGGAAATTTTTTTCTCTGAATTGACTTGAAATAATTGAAAAGAGTAAGTGACCAATGTAAAACCAGAATGTGATGTTTTTTGGTAAGATTGGACATCTTAATACTGGACAACGTTTTTTTCAGTAAAAATGGAAACAACCTTCCTCCTCAACCAGCGAAAAAATTGGACTAAATGAGATATCGTTGCAAAGCTTACAGACAGGGAAATGTCATAAAGGGGTTGAAATTATGGACATCTTTTGGTTGGACAAGAGATTTTCACAAAAACAGGGCCCTATGGACTTTGAAAGTTGAAAAATTTTTTATCTTAGAATTGGTTCAAACTTATTGGTAAGAGTAATTTGCCAATAAGTTTAAAGCCAGAATATCATGTTTTTGGAAAAATGAACATGGACATTTTTATGCTGGACAGCGTTTTTTCACTAAAAGGGGCAACGAACTTTCTCCTTAACCACGAAAAGATTGGGCTAAATGAGATATCATTGCAAAGCTTAAATTTCAAGGAATGTCATAAAAGGGTTGAATTTTCAAAAAAAAAAAATAACAAGGACGGTTTTATGCTGGACAACGCATTTTAACCAAAAGGTAGGAGGCCTTCTTCTCAACCACAAAACGGATTGGGCTAAATGAGGTATCATTGCAAAGCTTACAGTCTGGAAAATGTCATAAATGAGTTGAAATTTTAAAAAATAACATGGACATCTTTATACTGGACAACATATTATTACCAAAGAGGGAAAGACCTTCCTCCCTAGTCACCAAAAACATTGGGGTAAATGAGATAATATGGGTAAACCTTATAGTTCAGGAAGCATCATAAGGGGGTTGAAATTAGTAAAAAATTAACATGGACATCTTTATGTTGGACAAAATATTTTCACCAAACGAGGGAAAGACCCTTCTCCCCAACGACAAAATGGTGTGCGGGTTAACTGAGGTATCATTGTAAAGCTTACAGTCATGGGAATGGCATAGAAGGGTTGAATTTTTAAAAAAAACAGTAAATAAATATAAAAAATTATTTGTCAGCCGTATGGATGACACGGGCTACTTGTGTTTTAAATTAGTATTTACCCAATAAATCTTTCAAGTCAATTTTGAAGCGCGTTTAGTACTTGTACATTTAGTACAAAAAATTCAAGATATCAATTTCAAAATCTAATCACAAAAATCGTGGCAACAATAAATAATTCTTTAAATTAAAGTTTTGTGGAAGTAAAAAAACAGGCGTTAAAGCGAACCACACCAAAACAGAAGATCGATCTACGCAGTCAATTTTTATTTATGCAATGAACGCTCTAGTGTCATCTAGAATCAAGAATAAAAAACTAGAAAACAATTTTTTGTTTTGACGCCAGGAATCGAAGAAGATTTTTGCTTTTTTGAAGCCATCATACAAAGAACAATAAGCCATGACCAACATCCTTAGAAGAAAGGCGCAGTGTCAACTAGTTATCTTGTTTTATAGCTAAACCCAAAATTAAACTCTAAAAAAATGAATCCAAAATTTTTTTGTGCGAAAGCTAAAATTCTGGGCTAACCAGTGTACTGCATTTTCAATATGTTAAAGTTAAACATGGCAAAAAACCTACGTAGGTAAAATCTGGATTTAAAACTGTGTCAAGTAAAATTAAGTAATTTTAAAAACTGGCTGAAAACTATATAGGTAAAATTTTGCACTGCCTGTTTTCTTAAATTGAACCCTTGAAAAGTTATTTTTTTAAACAAAACATATTACAACACAATACCATAAATTAATACATTTATCTCGAATCTTGATTCCAGTTTGGATCGGAATTGCGGCCTATTTTTTAAACTTTCTTTGTTTGTAATTTTCCTGTACTTTTACGCCACTGCTCACAGCCCAAATAAACCACCATAATTAAAACCTTCAATTTAAAGTTTAATTCCGACCAGCATTAAAAAATATTTTTATTTTTAAAATGAAGCCGGTAAAAGATTATTTTTCCTTAACTAGTTTTGTTTTATAATCAACTGTCAATTTTAAAATTAATATTATAA
Source organism: Microlaimidae sp. YZB2_3 (assembly GCA_030248175.1). NCBI lineage: Eukaryota > Metazoa > Nematoda > Chromadorea > Desmodorida > Microlaimidae > Microlaimidae sp. YZB2_3. The sequence goes on along the minus strand of JASAMX010011400.1, from coordinate 10,137 downwards.
GCTGAAAACGACCAAAATACTTAGTCTTTCTCAAGTTAAAAAAAAATCTAAATTTGATTACTTACTGCAGTTTCAATCTAAAAAAAGGCAGTCGTTGATTTTAAAAGTCACATACACAAAAACACAATCTGCTTATACTTTTATTATAATAAACAAAACACTCTTACAATTTACGAAGTTGTTTTGAAAGCATTTATTTTTGCTTAATGCATTTTTTGTTCTCAATACACTATTCGCAGAATCGAAAATATAGGAAAAAGTATTTTACACACTATTACCATGCTCCAACTCTTTTTAGGATGGGGAGGCATTTTAAGAGGTACTCCTTTAAGATAACCCGGATACATCGCATCGAAGTCTGACATTGTTGGAGTTCCTTAAATAAATTGTTTAGTTTAGAAAAATAAAGATTGTCAAAACGTGTCATACCTACGAATTTTGTATAATATTTAAAAAGGCTGGATCTGTAAAAAAATTGCATTTTAATTCGTTCTTTTAAATTAGCGAGAAGAAATTGTTTTATAGAGCGCCATTTTCTTTAAAATCCGGTCGTTTCACAAAATAAATAAAAAATCTTGGCTACATTGTATATCAGCTGAAAAATTGGTTTGTTCATCTATTTAACCCAATCTAATTATTTTAAACTGTTTCAATAAGCCGTTGAAGTGAGCGTCTCTTTCCGGTTACCAGGATGAAACACTTATATCACGGTGGTGGTATCTTCCTTTGGCCCCTGGTGTAAACGTAACCGGTTTACCGTAGAGTACCTGTGAGAGCGTCACAAGAACACGAGCCCTGCGATGACACCTTACTCATAATTGACCAAAGTCATCTGAGACATTGAGGTGTGAAAAGTGCGTTCGCAATTGTCGAATCTTTTTTTGTCGGAAACTGTCGAAATTGTTTTGGAAAAACGCGCAAAAACTACTGAACGTACTAGTACTGAACTGAAAATCACACGAAACGACCAATCCGCTGCGCGTTAATTATTGTCATGCATATTAAACCACATCGTATAGAAATTATGCCTTACGTGATTTTGGTCGATTAGAGAATTTCCTTTTGAAACTCATTTATGTTCATAATCCATCTTCTTTTATCACTCTTCTTTTATTGATTAATATTATTTCCACACCCAATGCTATAAAAATTTTTAATGCCACGCGTCAAGAAATTTAAAGGCACTACTTTCTGTTTTTTTTAACGATACTGGAAAAATGTTGACAAGAAAATTTTTGTTTGCGCTCTTATAACTTTTGAACGCGCCGCGATCAATATGCAAATATCTCGCGTTAAGGTCCTTGTACTTTTGGCTACCTTCTGAAAAAAAATTTTTTCAAAAATTTTGGGAGGTTAGCTCAAAACCTCCGAAATTTAGGGTCAATTTTTTTCGGTCAAATTTCCAACTTTTTACCATATGGGTCTTTACGTCTAAAATTTTTTTGTGCAGATTGCCCATACTTTCTTGAGCTCAAAAATATATAATTTGTTAGGGGTAACCTACCTGGGTCAGGTACCCCGAGAGATTAAAGAGGGTCAATTTTACAATTTTTGTTAAAAATCTTTGTATAGGGGCAGATATTGCATATTTTGGCATCATGCTCAAAAACTGTTTGAGCCACAGGTTTGAGACCGGGGGGATTTATGCGGAATTTTAAGCACTACATTTTGGTGATAGTCCCAAAAAATTTTTGATGCCCTAAGACACTGCAATGGCTGACCCCTAAAAATAAAACTTTTGACACAGCCCTGCTACATAGGCGAGTAATATTTCATTTTAAAGCTTTCGGCGTGCTGATTTCGAAAATATAAAAAACTTGCTCTAAATGGTCGGGTAACCAAAATACAAACCCCTTTGTACACAGTTAAATACCCTTAAATACCTCCAAATTTGAAAAATGGTAATGTTGTAGTTTTTTCATTTTAAGTGACGTGTTTATACTCATATGAAAGCTCTCGACGCACTGAGTTTAAAAATATATATTTTTTTAACTTTTCTTAAGTGGCTACCCAATTTTGCACCCATCAATATACCCCCTAAAATTCTTAAGAGGTGATTTTATTATAATACCGTCATGTTTGTACTCATTTTAAAGCTATCGACACGTTGATGTCAAAAAATTATTTTTAACTCAATTTACTCAATGGTTACCAGTTTTACAACCCATAATGTACCCCCAAAAATTTTTAGGAAGTTATTTTTATTATATTTATTGTAATACCGTCTTGTTTATACTCATATTAAAGCTCTGAGCACGCTGATGACAAAAATACAAATTTCAACTCGATTCACTCATTGGTTACCATTTTTACAATCCACAATGTACCCCCTAAAAATTTTTGGGGGTACATTGTGGGTTTTAAAAATAATAATCATTGAGTGAATCGTGTTAAAAATAATTTTTTTGACATCAGCGTGTCGAGAGTTTTGATATGAGTACAAACATGACGGTATTATCAAAAATATATAATACTATTTATCCTAAGGAAAAAAATGCCACTCCTTACCAGAAGTGAAACAATTTGGTGGCATTTTTTGAGCACTGCCATTAATTGTCATGCACAAAAAATCGCAAAACAACTGCCATTAATTGGGCAAGTGTCGTGTAAATGGGCACTGCCTAAAAAGAAGCATTATTTTCGCAAAACCAGACACAGCCAGCCAATCAAAGCAAACCAAAAGGTACGAATTTAAATATCCACCGAGTTAATGTTTCAACGGATCTTAATATATTTTTAGAATCCGAGTCACCCGTTGTCAAGACGGTTTTAATCCAAAACCGTTTAGACGACTAAAGAATCCGAGTTCTTTTTAAATAAAAAGAGCTCGGCTTAATTTTGGAAGGCATAAAACGGTTATTTGATGGAAAACCGTAGTTAGTCTAATTTTATTGTGAGGTTAAGCCGTTAAAAATTCACAAAAGTACAGTTGTAGTTTTAAATTTTTTGCCTGCAATTAACTTAAATTTTAATGAAGTTTGTCTTTTTAAAACAGCAAAAAAAATACAAGACACTATAAGCCATCTTTTTATACATAATGTTTCTTAAAAAAACACATTTTTAAATTCATAGCAAGCCCTTAAAAATTCAGTACTTAAATTTAGGCCCCGTTTCAAGCTTTTTCGGTGACCGCTGCTAAACTTTGCGTTTAAAACACTTGCCACTGAAAGAAACTTTTAGAATTGAATTTGTAAAGTTGATAATATAAGTCAAAAAATCGGGATAGCTGCGGTTTTACATCAAAACCCGGTTATGCACTATGCACCCCAAAAAAAGCCACTTTGTCCCATAAAGAAGAAAACTTGGATTAGTCGTCTGAACAGTTTTGGGTAAAAACCATTGTGGATTGTAAAAATGGTAACCAATGAGTGAATCGAGTTGAAATTAATATTTTTGTCATCAGCGTATCGGGAGCTTTAATATGAGTATAAACAAGACGGTATTACAATAAATATATAAAAATGACCCTCTAAAAATTTTTGGGGGTACATTATGGGTTGTAAAACTGGTAATCATTGAGTAAATTGAGTTAAAAATAATTTTTTGACATCAACGTGTCGAGAGCTTTAAAATGAGTACAAACATGACGGTATTATAATCAAATCACCTCTTAAGAATTTTAGGGGGTTTATTGTTGGGTGCAAAATTGGGTAACCACTGAAGAAAATTAAAAAAACTATATACTTTTAAAATCAGTGCGTCGAGAGCTTTCATATGAGTATACACACATCACTTAAAATGAAAAATTGACAAAATTACCATTTTTTATATTTGGGGGTATTTGAGGGTATGTAACTGGGTAACCATAAAACATTTAAACCTAAAATTAATATTTTTGAAATCAGAACGCATAAAGCTTTCAAACGAATATAAACACGGCTTATAAATAATAAAAACAAAAAAATCATCCCTTACTAACTTTGGGGGTACTTAGGGATTTGTATTTTGGTTACCCGACCGTTTAGAGCAAATTTTTTATATTTTTGAAATCAACACGCTGAGAGCTTTAAAATGATATATTACTTGCCTATGTAGAGGGGCTGTGCCAAAAGTTTTATTTTCAGGGGTCAGCCATTGCAGTGCCTTAGGGCATCAAAATTTTTTAGGACTATCACCAAAATGTAGAGCTTAAAATTATGCATAAATCCCCCCGGTGTCAAACCTATGGATCAAACAGTTTTTTAGCATGATGCCAAAATATGCACTACCTGAACCCCATACAAAGATGTTTAGCAAAACTCGTAAAATTCACCCTCTTTAACCTCCCGGGGTACCCAACCCAGGTTTGTTACTTCTAACAAATTATATATTTTTGAGCTCAGGAAAGTATGGGAGATCTGCACAAAAATTTTCAGATGTAAAAACTTATATGGTAAAAAGTTAGAAATTTGGCCGAAAAAAATTGACCCTAAATTTCGGGGGTTTTGGGGCTAACCCTCCAAAATTTTTGAGAAAAAAAAATTTTTTTGAAGGTAGCCAAAAGTACAAGGACCTTAACGCAAGATATTTGCATACTGATTGCGGCGCGTTCAAAAGTTATGAGAGCGCAAACAAAAATTTTTTGTCAAAATTTTTCCAGTATCGCTAAAAAAAACAGAGAGTAAGTCACCCACAATTGCCTAAATTTAAATGAAATTCATTTTATTTTATTTTTATTTTTATTAATAATTAAGAGCTTTAGCTTAATGCGACAGTGCCATCGAGTAAACCCTGCGGTGATACAGTAAAAAAAATTAACCTGTCAAAAACTAAAATTAAGAAACGGGGATAATTGAAAAAACAATTAGAAACATAATATGTCAATGCCGAGTTAAAATTTAACTCAATCAGGTTATTTTTTTAATACCATTCAAAAACCTGAAGACTAGACATGCTCTAAAATGGAACAGGAAAAATGAGAGATTTCCAATTAACAATTTTTGCGACTGTAACGCTTTATTTTCACAACGCTGGACAGATGGACTTGACTTACAAATTTAACATCTTTGACTTATCGGAATAAGTGAATAAGAAATAAGAATCTGGTTTGTATATTGTTGATCAATGAATAAAAAATGTGTACCGTTATGAAAATGATTTGTTTGGGAAAAATTGCTGTGAGTATTGTTTTCAATTGCCATTGCATTAGACTATAGGAAAACTACAACTTTTTTCTATAGATAGTTCTGATCTGAATAAGGGTTTTTTAGGGATCGACCGAGGCAGGATTTTTGCTGAAGCCGGTGACGGGGAAAAATTTAGATTTTCCGGGGCCGGGGTAGAAAATTTGGCCGGGGCCGGGACCGGGGCAGGCGAAAAATTTAGCAGAATTTGTAATTTTGGTCATTTTTTCAAATAAAAATCAAATTTTTTACTATTAATTATTTGGTTAGGTAATTAATAGTAGCATTTTAGAATTTAAGCACTTTGTGAGTAAAAATTTTTATTTTTTATTGCGCAAAAGTTTTTTTTCTAAGCAGAACAAAATTTTTATTTTTATTTTTTTAAACCTAAATTATTATTTTATTTACATACTATATGTACATTTTTACATAATTATTAGCAGTATATTCTTGTTTAAAAAAATATTATACTTAATCGCAACCCATTTATGTTACTTTTAAAAAATGCTTTACAAATAGATCAAACCAGTTATGTTGCTTTTAAAGAATGCTTTACAAATAAAGCAGGAGTTAAAGTACATTAACTTCTGCTTTATTTGTTTATACAAGGAGTATGTTTTGATCAGTAAAGCAACACGTGGTAAAGAAACTAAAATCAAAACTGCCTCGTGTCCAGTACCCTCATGTACCTCTTACATAATGAATCGATTTTGCTGCGAGTTTGTGGTGAACGCAATTTTTTAAGCCCAGTACCTTCGTGTCCAGTACCCTCGTGACCAGTACCCTCGTGTCCCGTTCCCTAATTATTTTCATGATTTTGGACTAATTTTTATAATTTCTCGAGATTTATTAAAAAATATTATAACATAAGAAAATTTTTGATTATACACTTAGGTTTTTGAATAAAATTATGCACGATAAAAAATGGAACATTTCAAACGCAAGCTACTTTCTGTGCCACTGATTTCTTGCGCAGAGATTTTTAGCAGTCAAATACTTGTTTTTAGTGCAGCGACTTTACTTGCAAAAGTGGAAGAAAAGTTGCAATATGCACTGCAAAACGTTAACACTGTTAAAAATTGGTGCGCCCAAAAATTATCAGAAAATCAAAATGGTCGGTTTTCAGTATTTAACTCGCACAAGTGCGAGTTTCAAGCAAAATTTTATTTAAAAATTAGTTAGTATTATTCTTATTTACCATTATGCTAAAACTTTTTTCCAAATTAAATATAAACAGGTCATACTAACTTTTTGTTTTAAAAATTCACGTTTGGTGTCTTTTGGGCGGATACAAATATTGGATTCAAAAAAGTGGACTTACTCCGCAGGTTTTTTTTGAATTCTATGAATACTATAGTGTAGATTTAGCAATAAACTTAAAAATTCTAAAATAAAGACAAGACATCAGCTTGAATTTTTTTAACGTAACAAAATTTAAAAACAATTTTAATTATATGTTGAGCAGTACAATAAACCGTTCAACTCACACGTGATCGAATTTAATAAATCGAATTTAATCATCATTTTCTGCTAATTTTTTGTACAAAGCGATTTTGTAAAATAGTTTCAGAAAAAACGAGTTTTGTTGTATGAAATATCGCTGTGCGAGAAAATTTTTATTGAGTGCACAGAAAATAGCTTACGCGTGAAAAGTCACAAGTGCAACATTTCTTGTAAAGTTTAAGTAAAAAATTTAAAAATATTAAAAATTAAAAAAAATAATTTAAAAATTTAAAAAAAAAACGTAAAAAATTTGTCTAACGGAAAATTATCTTGTTTTATATTTTTTGATATATGCAATAATATTAAAAATAACTCCAATACATTGTAAAATACGTCTTGTGATGATAGGCAAATAAAATCTAACTGACCTTGATAATTTGCAGTATTGAATCGACTATTTAACATATTTAACATTAAAATAATTTAAAGTTTTGAGTAAAAACTGTTTTATATTAAAGATTAAATACCATATTTTAACAATTATTATTTATCAAATTACAAAATTTGGAACAAAAATAGAATTTTTAAAGGATTAAAGTTGACTATTTTTTCTATATTTTTTTAAAAGGCATGAAAAAAATATGCGTTCCAATTCATTTATTTAAAAAAAACTTTATAACCGCACAATTTTAATTGGTCCGTTTACGTCTCCTATACAAACTTACCAGAGGTCAGCCAGATATAATTCAACCATAGATATCTATTGTCAAACCTTCATCTTGTAAATAAAATCTACAAATGGCTTTTAATACTCAAGAAATTTTTAAATTTTTAGAATAAGGATTCGTGAATAAAATAAGGAATCTTAATAAAATAAAGAGGCTTTAGAAAATCTTAATATAACTTAATAAACAATAGATATCCTAATATTAAAGCGATTAAATTAGCTCTGTAGATAAAATCTTGTATATATATTTTACTGTCAAAAATGTTTAGAAGCGCTTTAAAATTTGCATTCTTAGGGGTTCTTACTCCGGTTTGCTCCGGCTCATTTGACAGCTAAATTGCCGGGACCGGGGCCGCGGCCGGGGTAGAAAGAATTGGGTTTGCCGGGGCCGGGGCCGGGGTAGACAGAATTGTGTTTGCCGGGGCCGGGGTGGAAAAAAGTGCCGGGGCGATCCGGGACCGGGGCCCGGGCCCCGGTTGATCCCAAGGTTTTTTAGTGTAGGAAGAGGGTACAATAACTACTAGCGCCAATCATATGTAGGGGGAAAATTGAGAAACAGCGAGCGACTAGTACATTTTACGGTTTAAAATATTTCACCTATTTATTGGTTCAAAATCTCGACCCCTTCTTTTCAAAATTTCTTTAATACTTTTTAATATTGCAAAAGCAAACCGAGTTTTTGGGGATTTTTAGACTTTTGCTGCTTCGTAGGTACGGCGCTGCTGGCGCGCTTGGTTTCTAGTTTTTTAATGTGTTAATTACAGAAAATACTTCTATTTAAAAGTTTGGGAATGGACTTTTTTAAATTAATTTTTAAATTTTGAGTGGTTTTACAACCAGAACCTTAAAAAAACCTATATAGGTTTGAAATTAGTTTCAAAGCACAAATTTCAACTTTATTTTTACTAATTCAAAATTATTGTTCGCAAAAATACTATTTTAGTGATGATTTCCAACTATTGTGACGTTTAATTAAAACCAAAATTTATTTAGCACAAACTGATATATATAAGCACTTCAACGTAGGATATATACTGATATATACATATCATCGTGTAGCAATTTTTATGAGGTATAGGTTTAAACTTAAGAAACTTAGAAAACTAAGATTTTTTTCAAATTTTATTATTTTCTTTTTGTACTCTCTCTCGTACAGTGAAAAACGCTTATTCAAAACTAGTCTATAGCTCACCGTATGAACGATTCATTATCATAATGTTACAAATTTTTTATTCAGTGAGCAATTTCACATTTAAACTAATCTCTTTTTTTCTAAATATACACCCAGGGAGAGATCGCCCATTTTTCCTGCTCTATTCCTAGAGTATTTTTCAAGAGTAGTAAAAATGTGGAATGCGCTAAAAAATTGCATTTTTAAGAAAATGATAAAAAAAATGTCGAGTAAAAATTTACCTAAAACATTGATTATTTTCCATATTTGGTCTGCTTTATTAAGACCTTGAAATAATACGCTTCCTTTCAATAATTCTCCCAGAATACACCCTGCTGCCCAGTTATCTACAAAGATGTCCACTTGTAAAATGTTACATGTGCCTTCACTCCGCTCCTAATTTTTACCAAAAACCAACCAAAATCAAAATACAACCAAAAATTAAAAACAACTAAATAGGGGTTCTTTTTGTCGCAAAGGATCAGTGGCTTGATGTATTCTATCACATCCTGTGATAAAAAAGAAACACAGAATTCACACACAGCCTGTACTAAGCTGATTTCCATAGTAAAAATCATGCATAAAATAGGGTTCTAAGAAAATATCTCTGCAGCTTTTTTCTAAGCTTAAGCTTTCTTTTTTCTAAGCCTAAGAGAAAGTTAAAAAACAATCTTAACTTGCGCCGCGCAGTTATTTGATAAAGTTTAGCTTGTTTTTTTTTAAGTTTTGCTTTAGAAAACGTAGGTTTAGGTTTAGGAAAAAACTGGGGACGTAAATTTGAGGAAATATTTCCTGTTAGCCTTAAATAGTACATCGGCTCACTCTTTTTTAAATGCACTATGTATTATAGCTGTTCACACTTACTCCAATGCATAATGCACAATGCATTATCGTACATGAGTGAGCGGTATACACTAGTTCGGAATACAGGTTTTTTAGTGTTAGGAAGAGGGTACAATAACTACTAGCGCCAATCATATGTAGAGGGAAAATTGAGAAACAGCGAGCGACTAGTACATTTTACGGTTTAAAATATTTCAAATATTTATTGGTTTAAAATCTCGACCCCTTCTCTTCAAAATTTCTTAAATACTTTTTAAATATTGCAAAAGCAAAAGCAGTTTTTGGGGATTTTTGATTTTTTGCCGCTTCGTAGGTACGGCGCTGCTGGCGCGCTTGGCTCCCAGTTTTTTAATGTTTGAATTACAGCAAATGCTTAATTTAAAAGTTTGGAATGGACTTTTAAAAATTAATTTTTAAGTTTTGAATAGTTTTACAAGCAAAACATTAAAAAAAAAACTATGTAGGTTTAAAATTAGTTTAAAAGCACAAATTTCATCTTTATTTTTACTAATTCGAAATCACTGTTCAGGATAATACTATTTTAGTGGTGATTTTAAACTATTGTGACCTTTAATTAAAAAACAAAAATTTATTTAGCACAAACTGATATATTACAGCACTTCAACGTAGTGAAACATATCATCGTGTAGCAATTTTTATGAAGTATAGGTTTAAAATTAAGAAACTAAGAAAGCTAAGATTTTTTCAAATTTTATTTTTTTCTTTTTGTACCCTCTCTCGTACAGTAAAAGACGCTTATTCCGAACTAGTCTATTGCACTGTGGGTAAGTGTGAACGGGCTTTTAGGTAAAATAAATTTTTGCAGGAAAATTAAGATATTATTCAAACAC
>JASAMX010011399.1:0-10052 GCA_030248175.1 Microlaimidae sp. YZB2_3 | reverse complement strand
AATAAAATTTGTATATACGTCATGAACGACTGCACAATTTGTCAGATCACAAAATCGTGACTATCAATCGATTCTCCGTTGTCAGTTGTATCTATGTTCTGAATTTCAAGTCATATAAATTTCATTCATCCGAGTTATAATTGTTTTTAATAAAATTTGCATATACGTCATGATCGACTGCACAATTTGTCAGATAACAAAATCATGATTATCAATCGATTCTCCGTTGTCAGTTGTATCTATTTTCCGAATTTCAAGTCATATAAATTTTATTCAGCTCAGTTATAATTGTTTTAAATAAAATTTGTATATACGTCATGAACGACTGCACAATTTGTCAGATCACAAAATCGTGACTATCAATCGATTCTCCGTTGTCAGTTGTATCTATGTTCTGAATTTCAAGTCATGTAGGTTTTATTCGGCTGAGTTATAATTGTTTTAATTAAAATTTGCATATACATCATGATCAACCGCACAATTTGTAAGTTTACAAAATCGTGATTATCAATCGATTCCCCATTGTCAGTTGTATCTATTTTCCGAATTTTAAGTCATAAATTTTATTCGGCTGAGTTATAATTGTTTTAAATAAAATTTGTATATACGTCATGAACGACTGCACAATTTGTCAGATCACAAAATCGTGACTATCAATCGATTCTCCGTTGTCAGTTGTATCTATTTTGCGAATTTTAAGTCATATAAATTTTATTCGGCTGAGTTATAATTGTTTTAAATAAAATTTGTATATACGTCATGAACGACTGCACAATTTGTCAGATCACAAAATCGTGACTATCAATCGATTCTCCGTTGTCAGTTGTATCTATGTTCTGAATTTCAGGTCATATAGATTTCATTCGGCCGAGTTATAATATTATATATTCATATTGATTCTTTGATATAAAATGATTAATAATCTTGTTGATGTTTCAAATTTTAATAAGTCAACTTTCATGGGAGGAAATGGCCTTAAACTTAAATCAAATTTTTTTCAATCAGACATAGCAAAATACTTTTTTACTAATAGAATAGTGTATGTTTGGAATAATCTAGCAGCTGAAGTAGTATCTACTAAGTCTGTCCAAATTTTTTGTAAAAAAATAAAAATGTTAAATAATGTTTTACTACATAAACTTTTGTACCCTATCAAATAAGCCCAAACTAGTGTGTGATCTAAAAAATACTCTAAAAAATTAAATATAGTCTTTTTCTACTTTTCAAATCCTATATTTTACTTTGTCATTTTCTGTGTGTAATTTATTAATTGTTTATTTGGCTTGATGTAATTCATGTATTTTAATTGCATTTCACAATTTGTAAATTTAGTGTTATATTACATAAACTTTGCAACTAATAAATACTTTACTTTACTTTATAATTGTTTTAAATTAAATTTCCATATACGTCATGATAGACCGCACAATTTGTCAGATCACAAAATTGTGAATATCAATCGATTTTCTGTTGTCAGTTGTATCTATGTTCTGAATTTCAAGTCATGTAGATTTTATTCGGCTGAGTTATAATTGTTTTAATTAAAATTTGCATATACATCATGATCAACCGCACAATTTGTAAGTTCACAAAATCGTGATTATCAATCGATTCTCCATTGTCAGTTGTATCTATATTCCGAATATCATGTCATATAAGTTTTATTCGGCTAAGCTATAATTGTTTTAGATAAATATTACATATACGTCATGATCGTCCGCACAATTTGTCAGATCACAAAATCATGATTATCAATCGATTCTCCGTTGTCAGTTGTATCTATGTTTCAAATTTCAAGTCATATAGATTTTATTCGGCTGAGTTATAATTGTTTTAAATAAAAGTTGTATATACAAAAAAAATCATGAACGACTGCACAATTTGTCAGATCACAAAATCGTGGTTATCAATTGATTCTCCATTGTTAGTTGTATCTATGTTCCGAATTTCAGGTCATATAGATTTTATTCGGTCGAGTTATGTCAACTTTTATGGGAGGAAATGGCCTTAAACTTAAATCAAATATTTTTCAATCAGACATAGCAAAATACTTTTTTACTAATAGAATAGTGTATGTTTGGAATAATCTAGCAGCTGAAGTAGTATCTACTAAGTCTGTCCAAATTTTTTGTAAAAAAAATAAAAATGTTAAATAATGTTTTACTGCATAAACTTTTGTACCCTGTCAAATAAGCCCAAACTAGTGTGTGATCTAAAAAATACCTTAAAAAAATTAAATATAGTCTTTTTCTACTTTTCAAATCCTATATTTTATTTTGTCATTTTCTGTGTGTAATTTATTAATTGTTTATTTGGCTTGATGTAATTCATGTATTTTATTTGCATTTCACAATTTGTAAATTTAGCGTTATATTACATAAACTTTGCAACTAATAAATACCTTAATTTACTTTATAATTGTTTTAAATTAAATTTCCATATACGTCATGATAGACCGCAAAATTTGTCAGATCACAAAATTGTGATTATCAATCGATTTTCTGTTGTCTGTTGTATCTATGTTCTGAATTTCAAGTCATGTAGATTTTATTCGGCTGAGTTATAATTGTTTTAATTAAAATTTGCATATACATCATGATCAACCGCACAATTTGTAAGTTTACAAAATCGTGATTATCAATCGATTCTCCATTGTCAGTTGTATCTATATTCCGAATATCAAGTCATATAAGTTTTATTCGACGGAGTTATAATGTTTTAATTAAAATTTGCATATACATCATGATCAATCGCACAATTTGTAAGTTCACAAAATCGTGATTATCAATTGATTTTTCATTGTCAGTTGTATCTATGTTCTGAATTTCAAGTCATATAGATTTTATTCAGCCGAGTTATAATTGTTTTAAATAAAATTTGCATAAACAGCATGATCAATGGGACAATTTGTCAGATCAGGAAATCGTGATTATTAATCGATTCTCCATTGTTAGTTGTATAAATGATCCAAATTTTAACTTATATAGATTATATTCGGCCGAGTTATTCAAAATCAAAGAAAGCGTTAGGAAGTTACTCACTTACTTACTGATCTGAAGATAATGGCGGCCCACGGCCACCGGAATTAGAATTTTCACATAATACATTTATATGGTGTTTAAATTTACGTACATTAAGCTAATACGTTTTTGGAGCTAAAATAGCAAAAAAGTTTTTTCACTTGACTCAGAAAAATTACATACCTAAAAGTACATTGTTACATACAAAGACAATGCGTAATTTTCTTATGGAGAATCACGACGGTTAATTTAATGTACACAAAGGTCTTGAGAAGAATGGAAAATAATTTGTATAAGACCGGGAAAAATAAGGATAAAAAAACATGCACAACCAGCAGTGGTTTTTTTAGAAAATTTACTTTATGTTGATGTTATTTTCATGTATTATGATCGTGTTTTTTTCGTTAACCTAGGTCATATACAAATTATTTTTAAATCTTCCCGAGACCTTTGTGTGCATTGAATAAACCGTCGTGATTCTTCATTAACTTCCACAGTAGGTTTTGAAATAAAATACATGAAATATTTTTTGCCAGTTTGTTATTAATTTTAGCGATTTTAACGTTCTCAAATATATGCCACTGCCAGATTGTATTTTTACTTTTTTCTTGGTTAATTGCAAAATATACTAAAATTTAATTGATTATTAAATAAATTGATTGTTACCTTGAACTACTACATTAATTCAGATCTTTTGTGATACAAAAGCTATTATTTACAAGTAATATTTATTATTTTTAGATTTAAAAAGTATTTTTATAGGTCAAAAAAAAACCTAAAAAAACCCCAACCCCAGCAAAAAACCCAAAAAAAAACTCAATCGGTCAGAAAAAAACCCTAAAGTTAGGGAAACAAACCACAAGCTGGAGACACTGGCGCCTAGATTTTTGCGCCGGCTCCGAAAATTTGGAGTCTAGGCAACAGCTGGCGGGTGACGTGCAAAATCGCCATAAAAATGGGAATAAATCCCCATGACAAAACTCATTATAACGTAGTGCTAATTCACCATAACAATCAGAAGTGCGTTTGAAAACTAAAATTTGTTAAAATAACTTAGTTTTTATTGTGAAAGCACTAAAAATGGCTTAATTTTAAATGCTTAATCAAGCTAAATTTTATTATGATGAATTTTATTTGTATTTTCAAAGCATCAAAATTTAAAGCAAATATTGCAAACGCATTATATTTATGGTGAATTGACACCACTCTGGTTATTTTGTAACGTTTATGGTAAATTTGGCCTTTGGTGAATTTGTCCATGGTGTTTTTATACGGACCCAGCTGGCGCCTAGGCGCTGCGTATATGATGTATGGACATCTAAATGTATGGAATAAAACCCCCAAACTGCCTAGCTGTTCACTAAAAACAGCTTTTATTGCTTGAATTTTGCTTTCTTTCTCTGGTAAAATTTTACAATTTTTTGGTTTAAATTGAAAAATATGATTTTTTTATAATCCGCTAACTTAGCCAGTTGTTAACATGTTGTTAGTGGACTGACTCCAGAAAACCCCCCTCTCAAAAAAAGAGACAAACTATATGACACCATTAAACAAAAAACTTTATTTTTCCTAAACCTAAGAAAAACCCAAAAATCAAAAACTTTATTATGATATTTTTGTTAATTAATGGTGTTTTTCTTGAAAAAAATATGATTTAATTTTAAAAGTTTAAAAAATTTTTAAAAAAATTATTAAAATATAATGGTCTGTTTTTTTGAAAAAAAAACTGAAAAAGCAACTAAAATCTGCTTAAAATTTTTGAACCTACTTCCAAAAAGTATAAACCACTAACCTGTGAAAAGAATTGAAAGGGCCGGTAGCCGCACTCATAAAGCGCGATTAACCAAGGATTAACCAATGATTGTTGATTGGCTTTTGCATTGGCTCACATAATATAATATAAATTGATAAAAGACTCAATTCCTTTAAATAATGATTAATAATGCACAATAAACTTATAACATAGTCAAACATACAGAGGAATTAAATTTTTATCAATTAAAATTAATAATGTGAACCAATGCAAAATCGAAATAAAATTCCTCTTTTTTAATTTTATTTTTTTATTTTGAAATTAAAAATTAACAATATCTTGTATTTAACTTTTTTTCAAATATTCTTAAAATTTGATAATTATTTATATAAAAATACTTTAGTTAAAACAGTATGTATACTTTTCAAGCCATAAAACATGACAAAAAGTCCAAAAACCACGTTTAAAGTCAGTTTTTATCAGTTTTTAATCCGATTCTCTCCTTGTCCACGAAAAAAAGACGTCCATACTTAATCTTTAGTTAATCCTTGGTTAATCGCTCTTTATGAGTGCGGCTACAGTACATTTCGGAATATTACCACTGTAGTAAGATAAATATTTGCATATTATTATAACTGGAAAAATACTCAATGTTAGATGGAGTTACCTTAAGGAATTCCTTATAACTTGCGAATAAATAGAATAATAAACATAAAATTTAGTGGGCGTATGTAATTAATAATAAGCTATCGCTCGATAACATTATAGTTTTGTCGCGGCGCCGCTGCATGGGGTGCCGTGGCGTGACGCGTGAGGCGTAAGCGGCATGAGGTGGTAAAAAACCTAAACAATCTCACTTATTCACATTGAATCAGTTATAACTTTAGATTAAACAAACTAATAGACATGAAATTTTGTATACATATGTAATAAATTCGGCGCTATCGATTGCTTATAAAAATTTTGATGCGGCGCAAAGCGCTGCGGTGTGAAGCGCCGTTGCGCGACAAAAACACGAATAACTCCAGTCTAAATTGACCTATAAGCATGAAATTTGGTATACATATGTAATCGATGATGGGTTATCGATTGCTGATATTATTTTTGCTGTGACGGGAAGCGCTGTCACATACTTAATGCGCCACAGCGTGAAAAAATCAGCTGTGACTTTAGAATAAATAGACTAATCAACATAAAATTTCACAGACATATGTAGACAATGATGGGCTATCGATTGGGGATATTAATTTTGTTGTGGCGTAAAGCGCCGCTACATACCTTATGCGCATAACCATGGAAGAATAAACGCATGGAAGAATCAACTATAACTTTAGATTAAATAGACTAATTAACATGAAATTTAGTAGACATGTGTAACTGATGATGGGCTATCGATTGGTTATCTTGGTTTTTATGTAGCTCCAAAGCGTAAAACTTATAGCTGATTTTTCCACGCTGCGGCGCTTTAGATACCTGGCGGCGCTTCAACAAATTTTAATATCATTAATCGATAGGCTAATTAATTATATATATCTACCAAATTTCTTGTTTTTTAGTCTATTTAATCTAAAGTTATGGTTGATTTTATTCACTCAGCGTCGCACTACGCGGCGGCGCTTCACCCCACAACAAAATTAATATCATCAACCGATAGCCCATCATTGATTTATACCAAATTTCATGTTGATAAGTCTATTTATTTAAAAGTTATTTCTGATGTTTTTACGCGGCGGCTCTGTACGCCGCAGCGCTTTGCGCCGCATCAAAATTAAATATCACCAATTGATAGCCCATCATTGATTACATATGTCGATTAATCTAATTTTTCCACGCGGCGGCGCATTAAATATGTGGCGGCGCTACCGGCCAAAACAAAAATAATATTACCAATCGATAGCCATCATCGATTACATATACCAAATTTCATGTTAACAAATCTATTTAGTCAAGGGTTATTCCTGTTTTTTTAAAGCGGCGATGCTTCGCGCCGCAGCGCTTTGCGCCACATCAAATTTGTTACAAGGAATTGATAGCGCCTTATTCATTACATTACATATGTATACAAAATTTATATATATATATATATATATATATATATATATATATATATATATATATATATATATATATATATATATATATATATATATATATATATATATATATATATATATATATATATATACCATTACCATTTAAAAATAACTGAAAGATTTTTTGTGTTATGCTAGTGTTTCAGATATGATATTTTGTCTGTAATTTAACAATTTTTTTTCAGGCAAAAATTTCGGAACAAAAAAACTTACTAAAATTAGAAAGTTTGCAGCTTTAACAAGAAATTTTTTAAACCAGTAATTTACCGTATTTTCAATTTCTAAAGACTTTGGTCTTAGTATCGTATGGTCATCCAGAACATCTTCTGTTGCTTTTTCTTTGTTATTTAATGAGCGGGGCCCAACGGGACAACAATTGAAAATACCACAGATGCACTTCATTTTATATTTTGCGAAAAAAAACTTAAATGATACTCATTTAAAAATAATTAAAACAACATACAAATTGTAAGTTGTATGTTTTCAACAAATTTTTCTTGCTTGGTAATAAGTTTTAATTTAATGTTTTCGAAACTACACTAAAACATTTTTTATTTTATTGTTAAAATCTAAGTTTTGCAAAGCCGAATGATTGGTATCTTTGAATCATAGAAATTAAACCGAGTAGATATCTAAAAAAGAAAAATTCATACTGATTTTTTGGCGATAATATTACTGTTATTTGATTATTCATTTAGTTTTTATATCTTTAGTATGTTTTTTGGCGCAATGTGCAAAGTGTTTGTACTGAAAGCACTATATCCAAAACCTAAGCCTTGGAATTTTGAAGTGTCATAATTCCGGAGAGCGCAGCTCGCCGGGTACTGTAATCCAATAAAAATGTAATCCAAAGCCAAAAAACCTAAGTAATCTTTATCCGTTTTTTGGATCAGCTGTAACTTGAGATTAAATAGACATGAAATTTTGTATACATATGTAATGAATAAGGCGCTATCGATTATTTATAATAATTTTGATGCGGCGCAAAGCGCTGTGGCGCGAAGTGCCGCCGCGTGAAAAAAAAAGAATAACTCTTGACTAAATAGAGTTATCAACATGAAGATAATATTATTTTTGCTGTGGCGTTAAAGGAGCACTGTCACAAATCAAATTCCTATAACGCCCGAACCGGACTGCTCCTTTAATACCAAACCTACCTAACTCAACTTTGGTATTTAGAGTGCTCCACTACAAGGCTACAACATTTTTAAATTTAAGCTGAATCGGTTCAGTATTAAAGGAGCAGTCCGGTTCGGGCGTTATAGGAATTTGATTTGTGACAGTGCTCCTTTAAGCGCCGCCACATACCTAATTCGCAGCCGTGTGGAAAAATCAGCTGTAACTTTAGAATAAATTGACTAATTAACATTAAATTTGATAGACATATGTAATCAATGATGGCTATCGATTGCTGATATTTAATTTTGATACGGCGCAAAGTGCTACAGCGTGTGAAGCGCCACCGCGTGACAACAACAGGAATAGCTTTTGACTAAATAGACTTATCAACATGAAATTTGGTATCATGGGTGGCGCGGGAGCTCCACGGTGCGATTTAGCCCCGTGGCGCCGCGCCAACCATTATTAGAGAACGTGGGTAAATTTTAAAATTCAGAACCTTCTTCTTCTTATTATTATTATTATTATTATTATTATTCCAACACTCAATCCTTAAAAGCGATTTTCCTCATTCGTTATTGATTGATCAAAAATAAACATGGGCTCATTAGATAGAAGAAGGAATTACGCAACTTTCTTAGGAAGCACTTTTTTCATTTAGGTCCTTGTTATCAATTTATTGATCAAAATAAAAAATTGAAAAAAGAGATAAATAAAACTCCGAACCGCACAATAACAGCCTTTTGGCAACAATAAGGATGGTACAGAGCAGACAACGAACATCCCCTCATAGAAACCGCACAAAAAAAGCAGACCGGTTTTAAATGGTGGCAGAAACGGAACCATTTCCCAGCGCCATCTGTTTTAACCGCGCGGAAAACGGCGAAAACAACAGAGTACATTTTTTAATTCTTGCATTACTGATGACAAAATTAATTCAAAGTTTTATTTATTAAAAAAATAATAAGCATCGGTGGCGCGGGAGCGCCACGCGGCGGCATGGGCGTAGCTAGGATTTTGGAAAGCGGTGGATCCAACCCTGAACAAAATTTCCGAAAGGGGGGGGGTCCAGGGAGGTCCAAAATCTAAACGTTATAAAAGGGCTAAAAAAATTGCTTCGCGCGGAGTGTTTATTGCCTTGTTTATGTCACATATTTCATTATTTTCCTATTATTCAATAAAAATGAGTCCATAAAACAAAGAAAAAATTTTTTACAAACAATTTGATATCTTAAAATTTTCGGTTTCAAAAACATTAAAAACCTAAAAACATAAAAATGAGTACATTGAATTACAGCTGAGCAATGTAAAGTGCGAGAAATTCTTTTTAAAATTACTTCTCCTGACTTTTAAATTTTTAATACCACTATATAACAATCTAAAAGGGGGTCTAGCGTGGTGGTATTAAGATTACAAAACAAAGTAACACAAATTTAGAAGTGGAGACCAATTAAAACATTAAGAATTGGGTGGGTCCAGCGTGGTCATGCCAAGATTACAAAACAAAGTAACAAAAATTTGGAAGTGGAGACTATATAATCAATCGAGCGCTGAGCGGAGCGAAGCGCGAGAAAATTTTAAAAAAATGGTCGTTCTAAACCCCCAAATTTTTATCCTTGGTGACCCAAAAGGGGGGTCTAACTCCAAATTTTTCCCTTTGCCGACCCAAAAGGGGGGGTCTTGACCCCCTTGACCCCCCCCTGGCTACGCCCATGTGCGCCGGTAATCATCGGTGGTGTGGGGGTGCCACACTGCAATTTAACCCACGGGACCGCGCCAACTATACTTAAAGAACGTGATTAAATTTTGTAATTCATGTTCATCATCTTCTTATTATTATTATTTTTACTTTAAAAATTATAATTGAAATCATTTGTGCACGGCATCGCGCCAACTATATATAGAGAACGTAGGTAAACTTTGTCTGGAGCGCCACTGCACCGCACTAACTATAATTAAACAACGTGGGTAATTTTTTTAATTTAAATACATCTTCTTCTTATTATTATTTTTTATTTAAAAAAGTATATCTAATAAGTACGTAACCTAACGAAGAGCAACTTACAC
>JASAMX010011398.1:0-15075 GCA_030248175.1 Microlaimidae sp. YZB2_3 | reverse complement strand
CAGCTTTTTAAATATTTTTTTTAGTTTAATTTGGTTCAATATTTTTTAATTTGTCTTGTCATATACACTCTAATTATAACTTTTTTTGTAAAATGTTTAAATATCAACTAAAAGCTTTTACTATAAAAAAACTAAAGAGCTAAATGTTTATCTTGCTACGAAAAAAAAATTTTTATTTAAAACCGACTGTTTTTTTTGCTAGTTACAGAGGAAATCCCTTCAACAAAAAATGTTAAAAATGTAAAAAAACCTGTCATAGATTTACAAAAAATATATGGTTTGGCACAAAACAAAAAAGCTTGCTCGAGTATTTTTGACAATTGTGAAATTACCATTATTTTAAATTAATGGTTGCATTTGTACGTTAGACCTTATTTTCTGACTACTTACCATAAGATTTAAAAAAAGGCAAATTGTTGACTATCGATGAATCTCACGTAAACTGCATGCAGTTTTAATTCGCATACACCGTCTGGATTTTTTTAGTTTAGCTGTCTTTGCCGACGGTGCAAATTAAAACGCGATGTATGTAAATTATTTTTAAGAATAAAGCCTTTTCATTGAATTTTTATTCATAATAATTTTTAAAAATTGTTGAAAAATGTCGTTCGTTTTTAGTTGCCAGTTTTTTCTAGCATTAGTCGAAATATTAGAAAAATACTCACGGACTGAATTTTACCTTCAAATTTAAAGTTATTTAAGGTTAGCTTTAAAATTTATAACAAAAAAATAAATGTATTCAAAAAACAAAATTGACTTTTGTAAAAATAAAAATCCAAAGATCCGTTTAAAATTAATAAAGTTAAGGAGCTTTTTATAAAACTCTTAACTTTAGGATAGTATTTCTTTTTTATAATGGAAAATAATATAATAATATAATATATACGCAGGTTTTAATTCTTATTTTGTTTCAATGCTATCAGTTAAGAGTACTAGATTTTAATTTAACCATAAAAACTGTTGGCAATAAAAACTAACTTGTTGGCAATGCGTTCGAATATTGGAAATCCGTTCAGTTTTTTTGAACACATTTTTTAACAATAGATACGTCCGTTTTATTGATTTATTTATACATGTATTGATTTGTGCATTATTTAATTTTCTATAATAATTTCGCTGTTTATTAAATTTTTAGTTTTGATTTTATTCTCAAAGCAAAGATTTGCCAAATAATTATGAACACACCCCTTCGACGTTGTTAAAAAACCGTTTTCTTTAAGCAGTTCAGTCAAAACATTTTAAGCCGTAAATTTTAATTTTTTTAATTTAACGTTAAAAGTTTTTTCTCATTGTATATATAAATGGTTTGTTATAAAAATATTAGGTTATAAAAGAAGGTTATTTTAATCAAATAACTTTTTAGTTTCTATTGTTCCCAAACAATAGAGGGAGTGGAGTGAGTCTCAGACTCACGCTGTGAAAATTGAAGTCTGGCCATAGGGAGGGAGCTCGAGCTTTGCTCATTAAATGAGCGATTATTATGCTTGAAATACATTTAAAGTTATTTTATCTGCATTTTGATAATTATTTCCAGCGTTTGCATAAGTTTTAAAAACATATTTTGCAAAAAACTTGACAAACATAATATATGACATCACTCTTAAACTATTTATGAAATTAGTACAAAAATAGGGCGAAATTAAATTAAAATCTGCTCTCAAAACTAACCGGGGCGTTCTGCCTAGATGAAATAGAGACAATAAAATATTTCGTGATCGTGTAAACTCTGTAATAGAGATTTGGTTAATAGCACCCTGGAGCTATTGTTGGGATGCGGAGTTCGCGGAAGAAATAACTGAAAAAACCATGGAAAACTACGATCAGTGGTTCGCGAATTCCAGCCGATGCAGAAAGTGCGCAATTTTTTAGAAGATAAGTAAAATTTGTGTTCATGACTCGAAAAACATGATCTTAACCGTAAAAAGTGCAATTTAAAAAAGTCTTCTTTCAAATTTAAATAAAAAAACTGCTGTCGTTCTTCCTACAGATCCCGAGAGCGAAGAGTTTTTGACGAATGAAAATGATATTTTTATAAAAAAATTTTAATAAAAATCTTTTTTTTGTTTTGAAAAAAAAGATCCAAAATTGTGCAATATAGCTCAACTGTTTTTCAGGTTTGTATGATTTTTCTTTACAAATTTAAAAAATAAAAATCTTACTGTAGGAATGTTTAATTAGCTTGTTGTTTTTATATTGACATCTTTTGTTTTACAGCGTTTAGTTTGCATTCTTTTTACAACAATTTTTTATTATTTATAAGGATATGCTTTTTACTTTTCATTATTTCTGTGTGTCTTTAACTTATTTCGTTCTGAGGATGTATTTATATTTATTGCTTTGCGCGTGGTTTAGATGTATTGTAATAAGGAATAAATAAATAATGACTTTAAAAACGAATTTTTTTTCTTACAAAACTTTATATAAATCTTATTTAAAAAAATTGAATTATGCTTTTTTATTCTTTTTCCTTCTTTTTAGCTTTTTTTTAGTATTGGGGTTTTTGTTATAATTTTTTTTTTTGTTCTGCTTTTTTTTTGTTTGTTTTCTTCCTAACTTTTTTTTTGGTTCCCTCCCAAAACCCACCGCTGATGTTTTTTCTGTTTAGAGAATTACCCTTTATTATTTTTATTAGTTAACATTTAGATTTAATTTACTGTAACAAGGACTTATTTTGCTGTGGTGTAGTCACCCCATTGAATAGCTCAGATCAAAGGGTGTGTGTTGGGCTGACTCTGTGGCCAGACGTCAATTTTCACAGCAGGCGTCTGAGACTCACTCCACTCACTCTATTGTTTCTGAGCCAGAGAAACTAAAGAATTGATTTGATACAAAATAACCGTGCTTTGTAACCTAATATTTTTATAACTAAATCCACTAGTTTAGTTATCAAAATATTATGCAAAAGAAAAAAACGTTTAACATTAAAATTTAAAAAAATAAAAAATATTTTACACGGCTTAAAATTTTTTGTGCTGAACTATCAAAGGAAAACGGTTTTTTAACAATATCAAAGGGATTTGTCGGTAATTATTTGGCAAATCTTTGCTTCAAGAATAAAATCAAAACCAAAAATTTAATAAACAGCAAAGCGAAACAGTATTATAACATTATAAAATGGCAAATAATGGTTTTATTTTAGTTTTAGTTACATTTTCAATGCTTATAAAAAATATGATGCAAACCAAGTTACACTTCGCTTGAAAAAGTTAGCTACCACTCTATTAATTTATGTTATTATGTGTTTCAGGCACTCTGACTGGAACTTTTGAGTTTAAGTGCTTTGAAATTCAACAATAGTTTAATGATGATATTTACACAAAAGGTGAAACTT
The DNA here is from genome assembly GCA_030248175.1 of Microlaimidae sp. YZB2_3. NCBI lineage: Eukaryota > Metazoa > Nematoda > Chromadorea > Desmodorida > Microlaimidae > Microlaimidae sp. YZB2_3. The sequence continues at coordinate 11,744 of JASAMX010011398.1, read as the reverse complement.
TAAAATAAAAAAAAACAACAGGGAATTAAAAACAGGAAAAATAGGGAATTAAACAAAATTTTCAAGTTACTGAATGAATTTACTTTTGTAACATCGGTTATAATTTTAATTGTAAATGTATCGAAGTGTAAATTATAGTTAAGTCTACTGTATTCCGCTAGGTATCTGTTTTTCAGGAAGAAAACTGTGCTCTAAAAAATCATGATAAAAATGATTGAATGATTGCTTCAACTGTAATATACACATATATAATGCACATTTCCTCTTAATACCAATCTTCAGAGTTACGGCCAATTGAAGCGGAGCTGACGGAGCTAGTCTCGGAGCTCTGGAGCTTCGCTCCTTCATATTATGACAATAAATAGATTTAAAAGTGTTTTTTTTAATTTTAAACAAATTTACAGCTTTTGCAGCAGTTTAAATTACAAATAATTTAGCAATATCAACTAAAATAATTATTTTTTTGGAATAAAATTATTGGGGTAAATAATATGTGTTGTATCAAAATGCAAAACCTTCGCATAAAGCCTTTTATATTCTATTTTTCTCAGATATTTTTAACAAAATTTTGTAGTTTTATACACTATTTTAGCTGTACAAGCAAGTTATTGAATTTTAACTTCTCGTCCATGCTCTGAACAGATCCTATCCCGCGAAAAAACGTACACATTAAAGAAATAGTGAATATATTATGTTGGCAATTTTTTGTAGACTAAGATTGTTTAAATCTTATTAAGAAAAATACAATAAAAATAATCTTAAAAATATGGACAGAATAACTTAAAAATAAGATTAAAAATATTTAAATATTAAGAAACTTGTTTGAAATTAAAAAAAACAACAAATTATTATTTATTATATTGTCTCGTTATGTTGAATTTTCTTGCAGAAAGCAAAAAAAAACATCCATCAAAAATTCATTTCGAACAATGAAATATGTTTTTATTTTTATTTTTTATCAATAAATTAACTTTCTGATAAAAAAAATCAAAAACGGTAAAATATTTTTTATTACGTTCAAATTTAATTTAAAAAATTATATAAACTGAAGTTTTGCTGCCAAAACTAAATAAACACAACTATCCCGCGAGATTCGAACTAACGACCTCCTTTTTGAAATGCGAAATCTCTATCCACTTCGCCATCTATACACTCTAAAATGTAGCGTAAATTATATTTATATAGTAATGGCCTAACTCGCGAACAAACCACAGTAAAATCTACCGAGAGCTCGTTTTGGGAATTAAAATAAAGTAAAATTGCTTTATTTTTTAAACTTGTATTGTTTTATATTCCAGTTTTCGCGGTCGTTTTCAACAAAATTTAGTATTTTAGCTAATTTTACTTTTACAGTTACTCAGTATTTTTATACGTGCAATCGTGATTTACCTCCTGTCGATATTTTGAGAGAAGTGCTGTCCCCGCGGAGAAACACACACACACACACAGAATAAGAAAATAGTTAATAGAAGTGTTTTGTAATTCTCAAGCTTACAGTTTATAGCATAAAAATAGATAAATGAACGAAAAGATAAAATTCAATAACTGCTTGTACAGCTGAAATCGTGTATAAAAACACAAAATCTTGTTGAAAACAGCTGATAAAAATAGTATATAAAACGCTAAATGCATAGGTCTCGCATTTTAACGCAACACATTCTATTTACCCCGATAATTTTATTCCAACAAAAAAATTGAATTATAAGAAAAAATAAATATAATGCATTTTGCACATATTGCAGGTGGCTTGCTACATACTCAACGTATATGCAAAAAAAAACTGTCCGAACTTACACACACTGTCCGAACGCAAAAACTTACCCTGTCTGAATTAAAAAAACTCTCCGCACGCAAACAAAAACTAAGAGCAGTCAGGTTTATTGAAAATTCGTTTTTGTAATGAAAATAAAACTTCTTTATTTTTCACGCCAGTTACATTTGGAGTTTTATAAATTTGTTTCTACCGTTTTAGTGAGATTTAGTATTTTTATAATCAGTTTTAGCCGTGCAACTGAAAAGTTAACCTCTGCCCATACTTTGAGAAAAGTCCCATCCCCACGGAGAAAACACACACAATAAAAAAATGGTCTTATAGCATCAAAATAGAAGAGATCCACAAACCTTATCACCACTCCAAAGCTAAAGTTTTTTTTTGGAAAAATTATATAATTTTACCCATTTTTATAAATTTGTAGCACGAAAACTAATAATACATGAAAATTGTTAAAATGCGGTGTATTTTTATCGCGTAAATGTATTTTGTATCAAGTAAATACACGAATATAGGAATATCGTTTTGGGCAATATAGGAATTTTGATTCATAAAAGTGCTTCTTTAAAACAGCTTTAATGAATAAGGTGCAATCATGTTATATAATCTGAGTTTTGCGAGTTTCAAAAAAACAATATGTTTTCCACCCAATATTTACGATTTTAATATTTATTTATTTTTCCTGTCTTTGTGTTCACGTGACAAAATATATTTTTTATTTATTTTTATTTATTTATTTTAAGAATCGTTTACTACAGAAAACGAAACAACTTGAGTTCCGACATTTTTTTTCCGCCAGTGCGTGATTTGTTTACACACGGAATTGCTGGCAAACGTTTTTAACCTATTGCATTTAACGTTTTATATTTAACTTTCTCAACCGTTTTTAATAAAATTAGTATTGTTATACTCAGTTTTAGCCGAGCAATCGATAATTTTGTAAAGTTAGCCTCTGCCTTTAAGGGAAGTCCCATACCCGCAAAGAAAACACACGTAATAAAAAAATAGTCACTAGCATTATTTTCTAATTTTCAAGCAAATAACTTATAGCATAAAAATAGGACAGCTCAAAAAACCTTAGCTCTGCCTTTTTATAAATTTGAGGCACTAAAAATAATAATACATCTAATTTTTTCAAATGTGTTGAGGTGTAAATATTTAAACTAAATTTCTTGAGATTTAAGGCTCAAGATAGTTTTGTCATATACAAATTCAAGTTTTTAGAAAGCCACAATATTTTTTTAAATATTGCTATGTTGGTGCAAACAAGTTCAAATATTAAGTTAGAAATAGTAGTGTTTTGTATTGAATGAATATTGGAATACAGGAATATCGTTTTGCGCAATATAGGAATTTTGATTCATAAAAAAGCTTCTTTAAAACAGCTTTAATGAATAAGGTGCAATCATGTTATATAATCTGAGTTTTGCGGGTTTCAAAAAAACATGTTTTCCGCCCAATATTTGTAGTGTAATATTAAGGTTTGTTTACTAAAGGAAACAATAAGGGATCCAAAGTTTTTTTCCTCAATGCGTGGATTTGTTTTACACACCTGGCGAGCGGAATTTATCACGAGTTGAAAACCAAAATACGTTTGTGAATAGGTTGTGAGAGGATATGGCTCCAATGAGCGGCAAAACTCGCCGAATTAGTTGTGAGCGAGATCCGTTCAATCAAACGAATTGAGCTCAACGGAGACATGATAGGGTGTCGTGAGTGAAAATGCATCACTTATTCTGGGGGACATTTTAGAAATAAGGTCTTCATTTACAAACGTTCTCTAATTATAGTGTGCAGGGTGCTGTGGGGCTAAAACGCCGCGTGGCGTTCCCGCGCCACTGATGCTTATTATTATTTTTTAAATAAAACTTTAAATTAATTTTGTCATCAGTAATGAAAGAATTAAAAAAAGTACCTTGTTGTTTTCGCCGTTTTCCGTGCGGTTGAAGTAGATGGCACTGGGGAACTGGTTCGGTTTCCGCCACCAATTTAAACCGAGCAGTCTTCTGCTTTTTTTGTGCGGTTTCTATGAGGGGCTGTTCGTTGTCCGCTCTGTCCATCCTTATTGTTGCCAAAAGGCTGTTATTGTGCGGTTGAGAGGTTTTATTTGTCTATTTTTTCAAATTTTTATTTTGATTAATAAACCGATAACAAGGACCTCCTAAATGAAAAAAAGGGCCCCGAAAAAAGTTGAGTAATTCTTTCTTTTTTCCAATGAGCCCATGTTTATTTCTGATCAATCAGTAACGAAGGAGGAATATCGATTTTAAGAAATGAGCGTTAGATTTTAATGATAATAAGAAGAAGAAGTGGAATAAGAAGAAGGAGATGAACATGAATTTCAAAATTTATCCACGTTCTCTAATTGTGGTTGGCGCGGCGCCGGGGGCTAAATCGTCCCGTGGCGCTCCTGCGCCACTTATGATTGCATGATATATTGGAACTCCTAACACACTTATAGAGAATTGAACGTGTATAAATTTTTCTACCAGCAACACTAAAATGCACCTTTAAAAAGGCGCTTTTCAAAGTTAAAAACAAATTCCCTAGGCAGAATTGACCTTTTATTTAGTAGTTGTGATATACCAAATAAGGTTACAAAAAAAATATTAAAGAACACGACGGTTTTTGAGGATCAATAGTCAGGCTAAAATTTGCTATTTTTATTTTGTATATTAACTAAAAAACGGGTTTCAATCATGTGTATTTCATAATGACTGTAACTCATTTTGCTGTAATGACAACGAATATTTAGCATTTTCATTGTCGTAAAAACCGCGGCTGGAAACATATTTTCGTCGTTACTAATGCAAAATGAGCCATTGTCATTATAACATGCACGTGACTGTGACTCATTCCGTAATTGATAGGGTCCTTTTTAAAATTTAAAAAGATTCACAGAAACAGATATTTACATACGAAATGTGGCTCATTTTGCCCTAGTAACGACGATATTTTATTTATTTAACCACAAAATTTATACAACATTTCAAAAATCTATTAAAAAACTTATTAGTATCACTTTCTTAAACGAATTTATATTATTGAACTACAATGTAAAAGAGTATTACAGCTCTAATAAACAATGACTGCTGCATTATATAAATATGACTGTTATATAACACAGAAAAGGCTTAATTTTCAACACAATTTAATTACTATTGAAAGACAGCTGGTACTTGGTACTGTATTTTAAAAATCGCCAATTTTTAGTTTTCGCCTATTTCAAATCACAGCTAAGGAAAGGAAGGTGAGTAGAAGAGAGGAGGAGGAGGAGCATAGGTGGGTAGCCTCCCGGATTTTTTTTTGGAGAGGGGTATAATTTTGGGGGGGTATCCCAAAAATTTTTTTGGGGGTATATGCACCTCAAATACCACAACTGTAGGGTTTTTAGTACTATGACTTCTCAAATTTTAGGGGGGAAGTATCCGGCCTATTTATTGAAAGCGCTGAAGCAGTGGCGTGCCCAGGATTGCATTTCGGGGGAGGGGCGGTCCGCGGGGGGGGGGGGTATATACTAACCCTGAAGGAGGATCTGACTTGGGGGGGGGGGGCGGGCGAGAGCCCCCCACCGGGGTCAGGGGGCAGAGCCCCTTGTCAGGGGAGGTTCGGGGGGCAGAATTCCCCCCGGGGGAAGAAAACTTTTAACTTAAGGCGCTAAAATACACTAGAAATTTTACTTCCAGATGTTACTTATTACAAAATTTAAAGTTTTTTTATACCTATATATTTAAAACATGTGTTTAAAATGTTAATAAAAGGACAATAGTGTTTATAGTAGCAGAACTGTGCACTACCCCCGGGGTTTTATTCGGGGGCAATTTCAAAACGGGGGGGCACGAGGGGCAACATTTTTAAATAAAACGGGGGGCAATAAAACGGGGAGGGGGCAAGCAAGGGAAAGAAAAAAAAAGAGAAGAAAAGGAAAAAAAAGAGAAAAAAAGGGACAAAAAAAAGGCGAAAATAAGGTAAAAATAGGTCTAAAATGGCTTAAAATACATTGAAATAGGCTAAAACTGCAAAAAATTCGCGATGATGGCGTCATCATAGGTCAAAAATGTGTCATAATTTTAGGGTACTTTTTCATTTTTGGCAGGGGGGGCGGGGCAATAAAACGGAGGGGTGGGCAGGGCAAATCCTGCAATAAAAGGGGGGGGGACATTTCCAGACCGTGCACAGGTCTGTAGTAGTTTTATTAAACATGTATGCCTCAACTACTGAACAAGATCGATTTGAAATCGGAAAACTAACATAAACTGTCAATATAAACCACCCACGTAGCGGGGAAATTTTGGTTTTTTTTGAATATTATTATGCTTTTGGAAGACATTAGGAAAGTTTCTGTATTAATATTAAAGAAAAAATTTTTCTCTCCCAAAGGGTCCCCCTTACGAAAAAATTCAGGCTTCGCCGGATTTCGGTGGGGGGGCGGCCACCCTCCCCTGGGCACGCCACTGTGCTGAAGGTAATAATGAAGTAAGTCTGAAAAGAAGAGAACAGTCTAATCGGAAAAACAAAAGAGTGCCGAAATTAAATGCACTACTCTATCCCTGACAAAAAGGCGTCAATTGGCCCCCGTCCATTGGCCCCCGACAAATTGGCCCCCGTCAATATTGGCCCCTGACAAATAAATAAAACAAACAATTGTCAATTGGTTCAAGTGAATTATTTTGTGGAGTTCAGAGCTATTATTATTTTAACTTTAAAATCACCGGGGAATGAAACAATTACTATAAGGTTATCTAAGATAAGTTTTTTTATTATTTAAATATCTTTTTAGCTGTGTATTATTATTATCAAAAATATTAAAGCAGAGTAAATAATATAAAGATCAGTGTTTAGTGTTGTATCTTTAAAGCCACAAAAAACGCAAAAAAATGCAATAAAAAGGGCTTTTTGACCTAAAATTAGCGTTTTTTACCTATTTTTCTTTCAAAATCGAAAAACGATATGGGTAAAATGCACTACAGAAAAAAATGTGCGTTACTTTTTTACTCCCAAAATGTATGGAAACTGGGAGACATTTCTGGCCAATTTTAGCACAATGTCTGTTGTCACAGCTGTGTAATGAAAAATTCTCAAGGTGGAGCAAAGTTGGAACAGCTCATTAAGGTTGGAACCATCGTTTCAAAAGCCGAGTCAACCAGAGGAATTCCCCAACGTTGTGGAAGTTCATGGACATCCTGACAGAAGAGGAAGCTGTCGTGCGGGATGAAGTGCGTGCTCTGATTCGCGGCGAAGCTCCTCGTCCCAGAAAAAGGAAATACCAGGATGTGCAGAAAAAGCTCGTCCGCATCTTGGAGCAGTACAGGGCCGGTGTCGCGGGATATTTCGACTCCCCTAATTTTTGACTCCCGGGGTCAAAATACACCGGTGTAGAATGACTCCCCGGTCATTCTACACCGGTTGTACGCTGGTGTAGAATGACTCCCTGCGGGATAAAATTACTCCCCTGTTTCTTGTATTGTAAAAACTTTTAAAAATTAGTTTTAATTTTTATCATACATTTTGCGCTGGTTAGATGTCACTTATTCTTAATTGTGTATACTATGACACATGCCTGTTTTCAATATAAATGTAAATGCAATGGTTTTGCCGATCAGACCACAAAACTTTTCTTTAAACTTTTTAAAAACAAAAACTCTTTGTAATATAAAATCCAACATGCAAAGTAATATAAAATCCAACATGCAAAATAAAAATATACCATCCGGTAACAAGGTTAGCCTAAAGCGGTACAGTAAGCAAGTAATATGGTAACAAAACTGGGTATAACAAGGTAATACTGGCAAAATATAACAAGGTAATACTAGCAAGAATATATAACAGAAAAATTTGTCAGTTATGTATTTTCTTAACTTATATAACCTGTCCGCAAGTGTAGGTAGAACATTCTGCACTTTCACTGCACTTTTTCTGCACTTTTTTCACACTGCAAAAAATTAAAAAAAATGGTCAATTTTTGAATTTTAGAATTTTAATTTAAAAATGCCAATACATGGGGAGTTTTTGAATCTTTGTTTATGTGGTAAAGGTATGTTTCTTTATGTTTCTCAACTTTGTTTAGGTTTTCGGGGTATTCATTTTCCACAATAAAGTTAACAATAAACTGGTATTCTAGGGGATCCATGCAAAAAATATTCAGAAAAACTGACACCTAAGTCACATTTTACTAACAATGAACTTACACACGTTAAATATAGTGAGCGGACACAGTTTTAAGTAATAATGTATGGAAATTTTTGAGGGAGTCAATATATCCCGGTATAAAATGACTCCCCAATGTTAATAAGGGGAGTCATTTTATCCCGATGGGAGTCATTCTACACTGGGAGTCAACATATCATACGACATCTCGCATGATATTTTGACCCCCCTGATTTTTGACCGGGGAGTCATTCTACACCGGGAGTCAAAATATCATATGACACCGGCAACCGCAACGTCGGCGATGCATTGAGAGGAATTTCGTGGTGGCGGAAACGGAACCAGTTCCCAGCGCTATCTACTTCAACCGCACGGAAAACGGCGAAAACAACAAAGTATTTTTTTTTAATTATTGCCTTACTGATGACAAAATTAATTCAAAGTTTTATTAAAAATAAGAATAAGCATCAGTGGCGCGAGAACGCCACGTAGCGGTTTAGCCCCACAGCACCGTGCACACTATAATTAGAGAACGTTGGAAAAACTTTTTGTAATTTATGTTCACCTTCTTCTATTTATTATTATAATTCTAACGCTCATTATCTTAAAATCAATATTTTCATCGTTCGCGCGGCGGTTTAATCCTGCGGTTCCGCATCAACTATAATCAGAGTATTTGGATAAAATTTGTAATTTATGTTCATAATCTTCTTCTTCTAATTTTTTTATTCCAAAAAAAAATTGAAATCATCGGTGACGCGGGAGCGTCCACTGCGATTTAGCCTCAAGGCACTGCGACAACTATAACTACAGCACCTGGTAAATTTTGTAATTTATTTTTATCAACTTTTTTCTTATTATTTATATTTCAAAAAATACAATTCCAATCATCGGTAGTGCGGGGGTTCCACACTGCAATTTATTCCACAGTACCGGGGCAACTATACTTAGAGAACGTGAGTAAATTTTGTAATTCATGTTCATCTTCTTCTTATTATTATTTTTATTTTAAAAATTATAATGGCAATCATTGGTGCACGCCGTCCCACCAACTATATTTAGAAAACGTAGGTGAACTTCGTCTGGAGCGCCACTGCACCGCACTAACTATAATTAAACATCGTGGGTAAATTTTGTAATTTGAATCCATCTTATTATTATTTTTATTATAAATGAATTATCGCTCGCGCGGGAGCGCCACATGGAAACTAAGTCCCATGTCACGACGTAAACTACAATTAAAGAACGTGGGTAAATTTAGTGTTGTTCTTCTTTTTATTATTAATATATTATTTTTTAAACGCTTATATCTTAAAACCAGTATTCCTCCCTCGTTATTGATTGATCCAAAAAAAAACATGGCTTCTTTGGAAATCCTAGATAATTGCGCAATAATTCTTAGGAACTATTTTTTATTGATAAATAATATGTGTTCTATTGATAATATTAAAACTGTTAAAAAAGTATATCTCGGCAACGAAATGATTATAAACATATGTCATTGTGCAGCTAAAACTATAGGTTATTATTTAATTTAATTAAAAAAAAATGGAAGACTACCCTTGAAAATGCTCTAAGAATGGAGCAGGAAAGAGGGGCGATTTTTCTCCAGGTTTAGACAAAAAAGATGTGGATTAGTTTGAGATGGACGTTATTTGCACCATAAAAAATTTGTGTTTGATTTGGCCAGCTGCCCACTGAATAAAAATTTCTACTATATGATAATAATATATTTATGCGTTGTACAGTCCTTATTGTTGCCAAAAGGCTGTTATTGTGCGGTTGAGAGTTTTTATTGTCTATTTTTTCAAATTTTTATTTTGATTAATAAATCGATAACAAGGGCCTAAATAAAAAAGTGGCCCCTAAAAAAGTTGAGTAATTCTTTCTTCTTTCCAATGAGCCCATGTTTATTTTTGATCAATCAGTAACGAAGGAGGAATATCGATTTTAAGAAATGAGCGTTAGAATAATAATAATAAAAAGAAAAGAAGTAGAAGGAGATGAACATGAATTTCAAAATTTATCCACGGTCTCTAATTATGGTTGGCGCGGCGCCGGGAGCTAAATCGCCCTGTAGCGTTCCCGTGCCAGCCATGATTGCATGATATATTGGAACTCCTAACACACTTATAGAGAATTGAATGTGTATAAAATTTTTCTACCAGCAACACTAAAATGTACCTTTAAAATGGCGCTTTTCAAAGTTCAAAAACTATTTCCCTAGGCAGAACTGACCTTTTATTCATACATGGGCACGGGGGGGGGGGGGGGTGGGGGGGTTAACGCCCCCCCCCAAATATGAGAAGTGGGGTTAACCCCGGGGAAAACCCCCATATTTCCCTAGGAAAAACTGACCTCTTTATTTAGGTAGTGTTTTAAGCATAAAAAGCTCAAAAATGCAATAAAAAGGGCTTTTTGACGAAAAAGTGTTTTTAACCTATTTTTCCTCAAAATCGAAAAACGATATGGGTAAAAGCACCCAGAAAAAAAAGGATATGGGTATTTTGTGGGTTTGGGGGGGCGGGTCTTGCCCCCCCCTCTTGTGGGGCCCCCCCCCCTCCCCTCCGGACCACTTGCCTTGTTGCTTTTATTTAGTAGTTGTGTTGTGATATAAGGTTACAAAAAATATAAAAGAACACGACGGTTTTTGAGGATCAATAGTCAGGCTAAAATTAGCTATTTTTATTTTGTATATTAACTAAAATACGGGTTTCAATCAGGTGTATTTCATAATGACTGTGACTCATTTTGCTGTAATGACAACGAATATTTAGCATTTTCATTGTCGTAAAAACCGCGGCTGGAAACATATTTTCGTCGTTACTAATGCAAAATGAGCCATTGTCACTATAAAATGCACGTGACTGTGACTCATTCCGTAATTGGTAGGGTCCTTTTTAAAATTTAAAAAGATTCACAGAAACAGATATTCATATGAAATGTGGCTCATTTTGCCCTAATAACGACGGTATTTTATTTATTTAACCACAAAATTTATACAACATTTTAAAAATCTATTAAAAAAACTTATTAGTATCACTTTCTTAAACGAATTTATATTATCGAACTACAGTGTAAAAGAGTATTACAGTTCTTATAAGCAATGACTGCTGCATTATATAAAAATGACTGTTATATAACACAGAAAAGGCTTAATTTTCAACACAATTTAAATACTATTGAAAGACAGCTGGTACTTGGTACTGTATTTTAAAAATCGCCAATTTTTAGTTTTCGCCTATTTCAAATCACAGCTAAGGAAAGGAAGGTGAGTAGAGGAGAGGAGGAGGAGCATAGGTGGGTAGCCTCCCGGATTTTTTTGGAGAGGGGTACAATTTTGGGGGTATCCCAAAATTTTTTTTGGGGGTATATGCACCTCAAACACCACAATTGTAGAGTTTTTAGTACTAGGGCTTCTCAAAATTTAGGGGGGTATCCGGGCTATTTATTGAAAGCGCTGAAGCAATGGCGTGCCCATGATTTCATTTCGGGGGAGAGGCGGTCTGGGGGGGGTAAATACTAACCCTGAAGGGGGATCTGACTTGGGGGGGCGGGCGAGAGCCCCCCCCCCCCAGCGGGGTCAAGGGGCAGAGCCCCTTGTCAGGGGAGGTTCGGTGGGCAGAATTCCCCCCGGGGGGAGAAAATTTTTAACTTAAGGCGCTAAAATACACTAGAAATTTTACTTCCAGATGATACTTATTACAAAATTTAAAGTTTTTTTATACCTATATATTTAAAACATGTGTTTAAAATGTTAATAAAAGGACAATAGTGTTTATAGTAGCAGAACTGTGCACTACCCCCGGGGTTTTATTCGGGGGCA
>JASAMX010011397.1:0-24371 GCA_030248175.1 Microlaimidae sp. YZB2_3 | reverse complement strand
TACACTTGTGAAGTGAAATAGGCCATGAGGGCGTGGTCATTTTTTTAAAGGGGAGGGAAATGTGGGATACAGCTCGGCCAGGGAGATCACACCCCTTCGGGGTTAGCACCACCAATAAGGTAACCCACTGGGAAAGCTGTGGCTTCTGAGGAATGTGGCGTGATTTTGCCCAGGGCAGGGGCGTTATGAAACGGCTGGCTGACTAAGTGGTGTGCCCAGAATTTCATTTCTTTTGGGGGGGAGCGCTCTGGGAGGGCGGTCTGGGTGGAGGCAGTCAGGGGGGGGCCTGGGGGGGTAAATACTAACCCTGAAGGGAGGTCTGGGGGCGGCAGCCCAGTAGGGGTCTGGGGGGATGCCCCCAGGAGAGAAAATTTGTAATTTAAGGCGCTAAAACACACTAGAAATTTTAATTCCAGATTATGTTTATTACAAAATTCAAGTTTTTTTTATCCCTTTACATTTAAAACAGGTGTTTAAAACGTTAATAAAAGGTTAATAATGTTTATAGTAGTTTGATTTAACATTTTGATTTTTTGAGAGGGGCGGAAGGCGGCCGCCTCCCCCACCCCCCTGGTTACGTCCCTGCTTATACCATAAAACGTAGTACTTTTTCTTTTATCAATAATGTTTGTTTTTACATTATATCTGCACCTGATGATAGTGTATAGTGCCAAAACAGCTGTAGTGCTTGAAACCCCGAATAGTTAAGCACTAAAATTTTCCGCGCTTCACGCAGAGTGTTTATTACCTTGTTTATGTCATATACTTCATTTTTTCCTCTTATTCAATAAAAATAAGACTATTTATTATTCTATCATCAAAGAAAAATTTTTTACAAACAATTTGATACCTTAAAATTTCCGATTTCCAAAACATTACAACTGAAAAATTAGTACATTGAATTACAGCTGAGCAATGCAAAGTACCAGAAAATGTTTTTAAAATTACTTCTAACCTCTAAATTTTTAATACCACTATATAACAATCTAAAAGGGTCCAGCGTGGTGTGGTCGTATCAAGATTAAAACACAAAGTAACATAAATTTGGAAGTGGAGACCAATTAAAACATTAAGAATGTGGTGGGTCTAGTGTGGTCTTTCATAGATAAACACGGGGGGGGGGGGGTAGGATGGGGTCCACCTTTCCTCCCTGGCTTCAAAATTTTGGGCCCTCCCCCATAAAAAAAATCCAGGGGCCTCCCATCCCCCCAAATTTTTGAATTTTTTACCCCTGACACCCCTCTAGATTTTGAAATAAGACCCCCCCCCCTCCCCTCTCAAGAAAATTTTAAGCACTTTTTTTATCCTAAATTTTCTTCCAAAAACGTAAATTTTTAACACAAATTCATGTTTTTACAGCCTTTTTATAACTAAATATCGCTTTTTATTCAATAAAATGTAGATTATCTTATAAAAAAACTATTATTAAACATTTAATGGTTTAAAAGTATTTTGTTTCGGAGATTATACCCCACCTGACCCCCCTCTAGGTTTCAAAATCTTCCACCCCGGGTCGTCCCATCCCCCCCCTAGAAAGCTAGGGGGGTTCGACCCCCCCCCTAGGACCCCTTAGATTTTGTAATGTCATTTACCCGGAGTAACCACCCCCCCTAGCTTTTTGACCGTGTTCATCTATGGGCAGACCTGTGCAAGCCGCCTCCCCGGTAGTTTATCGGAGGGGGGGGGGTGCACGGCCAAAACGGGGGGGGACGGGGGGCAATTTTTTTGAAACGGGGGGCAATAAAAACGGGGGGGGCAAGCAGGATGAAGAAATAAAAAAAAGAAAAAAAAGGAGAAAAAGAGAAAAAAAGAAGGGAAAAGGGAAAAAAGAGACAAAAAAAGCGAAAATAAGGTAAAAAATAGGTCTAAAATGGCTTAAAATACATTGAAATAGGCTAAAAACTGCAAAAAATTCGCAATGATGGCGTCATCATAGGTTAAAAGTGACGTCATAATTTTAGGATACTTTTTTATTTTTTGGCGAGGGGGGGGGGGCAATAAAACGGGGGGAGGAGGGGTGGGGCAAATCCTCCAATAAAACGGGGGGGGGGGGGGGGCATTTCCAGACCGTGCACAGGTATGTATGGGTCATACCAAGATTAAGATTACCAAGATAGTAATACAAATTTGCAAGCGGACACTATATAACTAATGGAGCGCTGATTGAAGCGCGAGAAAATTTTTTAAAAATGATCGTTCTAGACCCCCCAAATTTTTATCTTTGGCGACCCGAAAGGGGGGTCTAACTCCAAATTTTTCCATTTGCTGACCCAAAAGGGGGGTCTGGACCCCCCTGGCTACGCCCATGTATGTATATAATCTTTAATTAAATATAAGATTATGGATTAAAAAGTTTTTGATACTTGACTTTATAATCAAGACAATAAAATTACTATTCTATTATTATGTAATTATTAAAAAAACTATGATTTCTAATCTAATTATAAGAATATATAAACACATTATTATTAGAAGAATTGAAAAATAAAATTTATAAGTTGCAATAAGGTCTTATATTAATTTTACACAGTTTTAAAGCATTTATAAGCTTGTTTTACGTTTTTTACGCGTTTTAAGCCCATTTTAAGGCAGCGCGGAAATATTGGGTACACCCCCCCTCAAAATTTGGGTCCTGCCAGACACCCCTTCTAAAATTTGACCCCCCCCCCGAAATTCAAGAGGCTGCCCACCTATGCTGAGGCACCCCACCAACTGTAATCTCAAACCTGTGCACGGTCTGGAAATGGGCCCCCCTTTTATTGGAGGGTTTGTCCCCCCCGCCAAAAAATGAAAAAGTACTCTAAAATTATGACGCCACTTTTGACCTATGATGACGCCATAATCGCGAATTTTTTCGCAGTTTTTAGCCTATTTCAATGTATTTTAAGCCATTTTAGACCTATTTTTACCTTATTTTCGCTTTTTTGTCCTTTTTTTTCCTTTTTCCCTTCTTTTTTCTTCTTTTTTTCTTTCTCCTCTGCTTGCTCCCCCCGTTCAAAAAAGTTGTCCCCCGTTTTGAAATTGCCCTTCCAATAAAACCCCGGGGAGGAGGCAGTGCACAGGTCTGAATCAGAGAACGTGGATAAAATAAAATTTGTAGGGGAACTGAGTTAAATTCGGCCGGGCCTTAGGTTTAGCCACCAATTTAGGGTGTTAGAAAATTGGCTTATTTTTAAAACACAAAAGAACTAGCTCAAAGGTAACTGGATGAATGTTGAATAAAGTGTTTTTGCACAAGTTTATTATTTTTGCTATTCTGCATTATCAATATTTTCATACAAAAAGTGATTTTTTTTGATTTTCTTAATTTTTGATTTGTGTTCAATCTGCATCAAATTAAGAACGAAGCACTATATAACCTTAAAATATTTTTTATTTAAGGCTGAAAATTGTTAATTTTTATGTTTTGATATTTTTTTCCAAATCGCTTTGCAATGCGTTTAACTAACTGCGGATTTTAAGATTCCGTTACTTTCGGCCACCTTTAAACTTAGGTGAAAGAACCTGCCGTTTTTTGCTGTTTTCAATTATCATTGTACTGTACTACCCTATTTATAAAGAATTTTTTTTGCTCGTTTGACTTTTTTGACGTTTTTTTAAGCCTAAAAAATTCATCAAAAATACAGGTTATTAAAACTTGTTTTTTTAAAGTTTTGACATAATTATTTAAAGTCTGGTTAATAACTAGAAACATTAGCAAAAAAGAAAAAATTAAGTTATTATAGGTACCAAGAAAAATAACTAAGGATAAATTTGCTTACGATAAACATCTTTTCTGTTTAAACACACGGCCAGGGGGAAATAGCCCTTTTTCCTGCTCTATTCTTAGAGGATTTTTTAGGGCTTGTATTTATTTTGTTAGAGTATAAAAGTGTGTTTTACTAATTAAACTGATTCTTTGCATTCATTGTTTAGTATTGTTATTAGTTTAGTATTTAGTTCTTTTTGATTTAGTATTGAAAAAAACGCATAAAAGTTTATCAGTATTTTAACCATACATGGGCACGGGGGGTTTTGGGGGGATTTAGCCCCCTCACTCAGAAGTGGGGGGAAAAAAGTTAACCCCCCCAATTTTAGAAAAATGAAGAAAAAATGTCTTTAAAATGACTTCTAACTGCCTCCAAACTTAAGTTTTGAGGTCAAAAAGAATGTTTTAGACAGTAAAAAGCTCAAAAATGCAATAAAAAAAGCTTTTTGACCTAAAATTAGCATTTTTTACCTTTTTTTTTTAAATCAAAAAACGATATGGGTAAAATGCACTCCAGAAAAAAAACGATATGGGTATTTTGCGTTTCTTTGATTTTAACCCCCCTCCTAATTTGGGGTTTAACCCCCCCCCCCACTCCGGACCAATTTACCCATGTATAATTTTAACACAGCAGTATTTAAACCCAAATAGACCCATCAGTATTTTAAACATAAAAGCAATACGAAACTAACCAAGTAATAACGCAAAATAAATTACGTATTGCTCGCTGGTTTTTGTTTAACAAGATTAAAATGTAAATGTGGGTACTGAAAAAACTTATAGAAATATAGTGCCTCAAAACAACACTTAATGATTTTTTAAATTTCTGAAGAAAAAAAATAAATTAGTGATTTTAAAAAAAAATTGCCCAAAAAACCCAAATTTGCTTCTTTAGGATTTTTAATAAACTTGATATCATAAATAGCAATGTTTTAACTAAAAACGATTATAAACTCATTTGGTAAGTTTTTAGTAAAATAATTTTTATATTTGTCCAACAATGTAAAAATATTAATAGTGATTGTTCTATTTCGCATTGTGTATTATTTGAATCGATTCACTTTTTTCAGTAAAGTCAAATTTTTCTGTCTATAGATTTTCACTGCACCATAAAATAAATAATTTATCCCAACTGTAACGGTTTATTTTTACTTCAAGGGAAAGTTCGCATACGAATTTAACCTGCTTGACTTAAGTAAATACAGTGGTTTGATTATAATTTTAAGCGTTCAAAAAGTTCAAAAATTGTATATTTATTAAAAAATTCACGTTTAGTGCAACCCAGTTGTAAAAATGCAACCCCACCTCCTGTCCCTAACCTTTCTGATTGCACCAGGGGCCGGTTGCATAAAAATCCCTCATTAAAGTGAAAAAAATCCCTTACGTATTCCCTTAAATACAGTAATCTCCCTAGGTTAAGTTTTCCCCTTAAGTCGGTTGCACGTCAGCGATTTACCTTAACCTTAACTTAGAGCGTACGTACTACTACGTAAGGCAATTTTTGTTAACATTTAAAACTAAATATTGCTGCAAAAATAAGTTAAAACACATAAAAGTGCACACATTTATATTAACACTGTATAAATAAATGAATTCTATATTAAATTGCCTAAAAAATTACTTTATTTCATCAAATAATCTTAAATCGATAAATTATTTTAATTTTTTAGTCGGAATTAGGTGTTTTGTCACGGTTTTTAGCTTGAATTTTTAAATTTTTTCGATAAAAACACTTAAAAACTAAAAATAAATGTATTTTTTATTCAATCTTAAATTTATTGTGCTAAAAATTTTTAATTTTATTTAAATAGACAAGCAAATTATGAGCCGAAACGATGAGAGGATTTTGGTCAGTTAATAAAAATAATGTTTTGTGCAAAATAATGCTGAATTATTTTATTAATTATTACAACGTTTTTCGTTTTATCGTTAAAATTAATTACTTACTACGTGTGCATAGGCCTTAACATTATTATTAACTTTCTATTTTTTTCTTAAAACGATTTATAATTTTATTAATGACCCACTGAACTATTCCCCTTAAAGCCTAAGGGTACTCTTGACCACCCTTGGGATTTAAGGGAAAACTTAAGTAAGCCTCTACGTGAAACTGTTTCTGCAACGCACTTAAGGTAAATTTGCTTATTTGCACCACTTAAGTGCAAAATTAAGGGAATAATTACTCTTAAACGTTTTATGTAACGGGGCCCAGAAATTCACTTCACTAGAATTTGTTACAAAAAAATATATATTTATTTGTGTTGATTATATGGTTTGTATTATTTTAAAAATGTTTTAATAATCTTTTATCCTTTTTTATTTTTTTTTAATTTTTTTTCCTTTATTGTAATTAAATCGCGTTAAATAACTGCTTAAAAATAAATTTTATTTTATTTTATTCAACTGCCCAGACCAAACTAATTTACGAAACCATTCTTAAAATTTTACTATTGCAAAATAACCAATCAAATTCGTAGGCTTTATTGTTTTTCAAAAATTTACAAAAAATACTGTTTTTAACAGTGATCTTACTATCAAAATGGCAAAAAACTCGTAGATATTATTTTTGTTGTTTTTTTTGTTTCTATCTCGTGTTCAAAAACGATTTAGCCTGGCGACAAAACGTAAACTTTAAAACGTTATATCTTAAGACGGCAGAAAGAATTAGAACAATACTTATATTAGTGTGTAGCTTAGATCCTTAACTATTATTTAAAATTAAACGAAAGGGATGTTCATTAATGACGCCATTACTACGGCCAATAGATGACGCCATTACTACGGCCAATAGAGTGAAAAAAACCTGAGCTTTAAAAAATTAAAACTTTTTATTACTGTGAGATAAGAAACGACACTTTGTATGCTGTTAGCTCATAGTTTTTCGAGTTTTTCCTTAACATTTGAGCACGATTGGGTTTTTTTATAACAGTTTGAATGCGGCCGGTTTTCGCGTTTTTTAACCGATTTTTATTATGAGGGCCCAAATGGTTTTAAGATCGCTCGATGTTCTTGGGTTGTGGCTAGTACCAACGCAAATTATACACCAAATGTGCGCCATTTTTTCCAGTTTTTGTTTTGATCTATTTTTTTTTTTTGGGGGGGGGGGGGGTGGGGGTGACCCCCTTCGGCGCTAGGAGGGCTTTAATTTGAACAGCAGGCTTTAAAACAGAGTCTAAATTTTTCGAAATATTGTAAAACATTGACCTGTACATGGGTGTAATAACTCCTATAGGATAACCTGGCTTATGAACTTTTATTAACCCGTATAGGTTCGGTAAGACAGATCTATCAAAACTAGATAATATATGCAAAATAATACTCGCTGATAAAAAAGAGGAAAGCAACGATTTTAATTTAGAATAAGCGGATGTAATTTGAGTTTTACTGGTTTTAGTAAAAATTTGAGTGTTTGAGAGATGATTTGACAATTTATTTTGATAAGATGATCTTTGCATGACAACAGTTTTTGAACCTTTATCCGCCGATACAAAAACTATGTTTTCATCGGTTGCTTTCCTCTTTAACTCAGAAACTACATTAAGAATTTTTGATAAACCGCGTTTGAAACATTATTTTGAATGGTAATTTTTGGTAAACATGATAAAGTTTTTAAACAAACGGAATCTTTGGTGTCTTTCAATCATATTCTACAGAAGAGATAGTGTCGAGAACCGGAATTGCCTTTGGATGGAGACAAAACTTAGGTCCACATGCAAGAACATCAATTTTGGCTTCAGTAAACGATATTTTTTAGCATATAATTTGGAAAAAATTTATTACAATTTCGACTAAGTAAATTTGTAAATAAAATTATATGGTTTTTTAATAAAAATTTAAAATTTTTGAAGAAAGTTCTAAGTCGTTGTAATCCTTAAATTGGTTGAGAGTTTGTGTCATACTTTTTCTGATGTGCGCTTTGGGAATTAAAGAATTGTTGATAGATAATTTCAAAATAAATAGTTTTGCAAAATGTTATGACTTCATAGAGTTAGGACACACAAAATTTTGAATTGTACTGAAAGAGTTATTAATAAAAGGTGGTATAATATTATGAGTTTTGCAGTTTCCGAGAAATTTTCTTCTGCATCTTGTATTTGCGAGTTTTTCATTCAAACGTAAAATAATATTAAAATTGAAAACCTCTTCTTGACCATAGCGAAATCTTATATTTTCACGGAATCTTTTTGGGCTGTCTTGTTGTTTATTAAATAATGTGTTGTGAGTATACATGGCAAAATAAGACAGAAGTATATAAACAGATTTATTTTCGACGTTTCAACCCGATAAAACACAGGGCTTCATCAAAAGTCCAAAAATATACAAATGAATGAAATGTACGCAAAATTTCAAAATTATCAAAATATTTTGCTGTGATTAAGAAAGATAAACTGGTCAAATTTAGAATTATTTGGGTAAAAAGTTTTTGTGCTGCTGATAATTTTGCTGCTAATTTATATTAATTCTGTGTTTAAAAACTAAACAATAAATTTTTTGACGATTTTAGGATCGAACACATGTACTTATAAAAAAAATATTGAAAATTGGTAGTTTTCGGGGCTTTAAACCACCAGAAATGTGAAACTCCTTTTTTTTGGTAATTTTATGAATAATTAAAGAGTAAGGCCATAAATAAACTTTTTTGTAAACTAAAATGTTAGATAACAACGATAAAAATCGTCCTAAAAATTCATATAAAATAGCATAAAATACTGAACCACTGGAGATATTTCAATAAAAAAAAAAAATTGTGAACAATTGGAGGCAGGGGTAAGGTTTTCACAAAAAATATTAAATTCGAATAGAAAAAGTTTGGCTTCGCACCGCTCCTTTAAAGTAGCTCTTCCACAAATTTTTCAAAAATTTTCACAAATTTTTTTTATCCCATTTAAATGGGATCCCATTTAAATAGGACCAAAAGTAGAAAGGTCTCATTTAATTGAGACCAAAGTTAGAAAGGTCCCATTTAAATCAGACCTTTTTTTTAAACAGTCTGTTTCAAGTGTCGCATTTTTCTTTATATATTTTTGCTACTATTACACAATTACAGACAGTAATGATAACAAATTAGATAAGATTTTTAGAAAATATTTTGACAATGTCTGTATATGTGCTAAAAATGAATTGGATGTTATTTTAGCTTGTGTAAATGAGATTTACAAAACTATGAAAATTACAGCAGTTGAAATAAGAGTTGCTTGTAATTATGGTAATTGCAGCTCGCTGGGTACTGTGATCAGATGACCAAAAACCTAACCAATCTTACTTATGCATATTAAATCAGCTACAATTTTAGATTAAAAAGACTAATAGACATGAAATTTCGTAGACATATGTAATCGAAAAAGCGCTATCAATTCGTCATATTAATTTTGATGCGGCACAAATCGCCGCCGCGTGAAAAAAAAATCAAAAAACTTTTAACTAAATAGACTTATAAACGTAAAATTTGGTATACATATGTAATCAATGATAGACTATCAATTGGTGATATTAGTTTTGCTGTGGAATAAAACACAGCCACACACAAAATGCGCCGCCAGGTGTAAAAATTAGCTATAACTTAAAGCTAATCTTTCCTAATTTTTCCATGTTTATAAAAACAATATCCCATCTTTACAACGTACAAATGTACAGTAAATGTAGAGTAACTGTTAGCGTATTTCAAGTCTTAATAAGCCTAAAATCGTTCATTTAAGAAGCGCCGCCACAAAATCCAAAGACTCCATTGATAATTGACTCGCTGGGACCGTCTTGATTGTGCATTGTTTAATTGTCCTAGTCTTAAAAACTGACTAAGTCTATTGATTAATTTTTTAGAGTTTTCTGAAAAAGATGTGATATTTCGCACAGAGACGTGGTGTAATGAGTCTGTAACCAACTCAATGCTTTTGGAAAAATTCGATTACAATGTTTTTAGGCTAGACCGCAAACATCGCGTAGGTAGGGGTGTAATGGCTTTTATTAAAAATTCATTTGAAGCTATTCAGGTTTCTTTTTCCCAGAATTTTTTGGATATTGAATGTGTAGCTATTTACATATTAGGCAAACTAAAAAACTAAGATTAATTTGCTGTTATTGCTCCAAAAATCAAAACCTACCCAGCAATAATGAGCAAACCGATGCTATTCAACTAGCAGACCTTTTTACTCACTATCTCAAGTTGATTATGACTCCATACTATGCGGAGACTTTAACCTGCCCAACGTATTCTGGCCCCATCAAATAATAAAACCTTATTCTGCTTCTAAAAACGTTCACAAAACACTAATTGATTGCTTTCATACAAACGGGTTTGTTCAATATGTTAATAAACCAAGACATACAGTCGCCAACAACACTTTAGATATCGTTTTATGTAATAATCCTGATGTTAATGGGTAATTTAGAAATTGGGAAACACCCTGCCTCAAATTGCGATCATTGCAGTGTTAATTTTGGTCTTAATTTTTCTCCATTTTTAAACAAATGTAAACAAAAGTTTTTCAGAAACTTTAGAAAAGGGGACTATATATCTATAAATAACTTTTTAAAAAATTTTGATTTTAAACCGCTAATTGATGCATCACTTTCCATTGACGAAAATACGACAAGTTTTTAACAGTTTTACATTTCTGCATAAAAGATTGGGTGCTATTTCCCTAACGTGCAACAAATAAAACAAAATATCATCCAAATATTAATTGGTTAAGGAAACGCAAACAAAAACTGTACAAACTCAGCAAACAAATTCCTATTGTAAAAAGCCTTTATAAGAATTGCCCTAAGCTATGCCTATAAAAATAAAATTAAAAATTGCCCTACCTATAAAAATTTATAAAATTTCCCGTTCCAAATTGAAAAATACTCAAACCATTACTGCACTTATACAACTTGTCCCATAGAAAAATCTAAACTATTTAATGAATATTTTGCAAGTTTATTTACCATTGACAACAAATTCAGTTCTGTTTTTTTCTAAAAAAGTCCCAACTACAACAGGTTTAAATTCAATTCAATTCCAAGTCTCAAAAGTTTTAAAAAAACTCAAAAAAACTCCCACCCAAACTTTTCAACACTCCAGAGGGAATTCCTGCATTTTTTTGGAAAGAAACGGCTTTTCATATTGCTAACCCACTTGCACGCTTTTTTGAACTTAGTTTAGAGTACAAAACTATTCCTGATGTTTGGCGGGACGCTTTTGTTACACCTATTCATAAAAAGGATTATTTAGCCTTATCCCAAACTATCGACCTGGCGGATTTAAATCAGAATACGCTGACATTCTTTCTGGAGTACCGCTGGGCAGTTTTATTGGGCCTTTGCTTTTCATTATACGCATTAATGATCTTGAAACTTGTGTTGACAATAATACAACAGTTAAAACGTATGCGGACGATACTAATCTCTATTCCATCCATAATTCAAACTAATTTCCTCAAAATTTTCAAAATTCTTTTTCACAATTTTCTCAGCGTTCCGATATATGGCAACTAAGCGTTACCCCTGAAAAATGTAACTCAATCTCTTTTGAGATTGGTAATCAACAAAAGGTTTTTATCTTAGGCCACCATGTCTTAGACAACGTTAACTCAGTCAAGGACAATCATTATTTAAAATGATCTTGAAGTCTCTCTACACTGTAAAAAAATCTCAAACAAAGCTTTGGCTAAAATCTCTTTTCTTTTTCGTGGTTTTAAACTAAAAATAAAACTGTTTTATTGCGTGCTTACACAGCATTCATTCGCCCTCTATCTGAATATGAAACATCAGTTTTGTCACTATATGTGAAAAAGATAATAAATGTGTTGAGCGAGTGCAGCGAATGTTTACTAGAAAGTTGTTTTCTAGATGCTCAATAAAAAAAAATTGTCTCATGTATCGTATAAAATAAAATAATTTCCAAAATAATTTCCAAAAAGTTGAACTTTTTGGAAATTATTTTGCTTCTGTTTTTACTGATGATGATAATACTTTGCCAAATTTTAATCCACCGAACATTGGAAAGTTGGACAACATGGTATTTACCACAAAAAAGGTATTTAAGGCCCTAAAAAAGCTCCCAAACAAATTGTCTCGAACACCTGACTGTTTTCCAGCTTACTTTTTAAAACGCTTGGCTAAAGTTATTGCTGAACCTTTGGCAATAATCTTTCAGATGTCTTTTGATTTTGGAGAATTACCACTTGATTGGAAAATAGCTTTATTAAACTTACTGTTTAAAAAAGGCACTAAAAGCCTAAAAGAAAATTATCGTCCAATTTCACTTACATCTTTTTCTTGTAAACTAATGGAACAGCTTGTCAAAGAAGAACTGCTTGTCTTTTTCCATATCATTTTGTCAAGGTTTCAACATGGTTTTAAGGCAAAAAGTTCTACAATAACACAGCTGTTGGAAACTTTTAATGAGTGGACGCTAGCACTAAAAGACAAATTTCTAATTGATGTCATTTACTTGGATTTTGCCAAGGCCTTTGACACCGTGTCACATCAAAAATTGTTATATAAGCTAGAAAAATATGGTGTTTCTGGTAAATTTTTAAAATGGATAAAAGAATTTTTAGTTGGGCGGGAAATTAAAGTTGTAATTAATAACTCAGTATCCAAATCATTTCCTGTAAGAAGTTCAGTTCCTCAGGGTTCTGTTTTAGGTCCATTTTTGTTCTTGGTATATATTAATGATATTGTTGATTGTGTTAAGTTCTCACAAATTAGACTCTTTGCAGATGATATAAAGTTGTTTGTAAAATCTTCATCTAAAGATTACCACATACAAACCTTGAGACTTCAGCAAGATTTAGATAGAATACACAGCTGGTCACAAGACTGGCAACTGCAGTTATCTAATCACAAATGTGAAGTTCTTCATATTCGAAATCATAGCAAAGAGCTAATTTGTAAATATAAGCTTGGTAATAACGTACTTGCAACTACAGAATTGGTGCGTGACCTAGGTGTTTATATATCCCATGATCTGAAATTCTCTAAACACTGTGAAATCACAGCAAAAAAAGCTATGAGAGTGACATCACTAATTTTTAGAACATTCAACTCAAACTCTAGAAATAATTTTCTCAGAGCATATAAGTCCTATGTTAGACCAATTCTGGAGTATGCTAGTGCAGTTTGGAACCCTTATTTACAAAAGGATATAAACATTTTGGAAAAAGTGCAACAAAATTTCACTAGGCGTTTGTTTTATAAATGCAAGTTGTTACCTGTTGGTTATGAACATAGACTGAATTACCTAGGTTTAGAAAGATTAAAGGATTGAAGAGACAAAATTGATTTATATGAGTGCTTTAAAATTATACATTGCTTAAACAATTTGCAAACCAATGATTTTTTTAAGTTTAACCTGCAGCCCACCCGTGGTCATCCATTTAAATTGGCAATGGAAGACTGCCGAATTAATGCAAGGAAATTTTCTTTTGCAAATAGGGTTGTTACACCTTGGAACAATCTACTCCCATCTCAAGTAACTGTCGATTCTTTGGATGCATTCAAGAAGAGTTTTGGAACTGACTTAAATAAGCGCTCTTTTTGAGCCTTTAAAGTCATATCAGATAGCTATGTTCATTGATAATTAGTTACAATTGTGATTCATATTGGCGGCAATTAAGTCGCAGATTTGATGTTGTTGATGAAAAAAAAAAAAAAGAAAAAAAAAATAGAAAAAGAAAAAATAAACACAATGAAATGATGAAAACAGAAGAATTAAACTATGCATAAACTATGCTTAGTATGATATTAATTCTGTTATCTGATCATTAAAAAAAAAAAAAAATATCTCTTAATTCAAAGCTTGGAGTCTCGTCATATAAAAAATGACTTGATTAATTACTACAAAATCATCCATAACAAAGTAGATGTAAACCCATCAGATTTTTTTAAGCTTTCTGCTTACCCTAAAACTAGAATAACGGCTTTTAATTAGTTTTAGAAAACGCACGCGTTAATGTTTGTAAACACTGTTTCTCAAATAGAGTGGGTCCTTGGTGCAACTCTTTACCATTTCATGTGGTGTCTCCTCCAACAGTTAAATTATTTGTAAAAAAGCTTGTATCTATACCTGCAACCCCCTATTTGTGTTCTGTACAATTAAATTATTTTTTTTTTGATTCTGTGTTATTTTGCATTGCTACAATATTGTATGTAAGTGTGTTTATGTATTTTTTACATGTGAACTATACAATAAACATTAATAATAATAATAATAATAATAATAATAATAATAATAATAATAATAATAATAATAATAATAATAATAATAATAATAATAATAATAATAATAATAATAATAATAATAATAATAATAATAATAATAATAATAATAATAATAATAATAATAATAATAATAATAATAATAATAATAATAATAATAATAATAATAATAATAATAATAATAATAATAATAATAATAATAATAATAATAATAATAATAATAATAATAATAATAATAATAATAATAATAATAATAATAATAATAATAATAATAATAATAATAATAATAATAATAATAATAATAATAATAATAATAATAATAATAATAATAATAATAATAATAATAATAATAATAATAATAATAATAATAATAATAATAATAATAATAATAATAATAATAATAATAATAATAATAATAATAATAATAATAATAATAATAATAATAATAATAATAAATAATAATAATAATAATAATAATAATAATAATAATAATAATAATAATAATAATAATAATAATACTAATAATACTAATAATAATAATCATAATCATAATCATAAGTCCTTAGGCCTGCGTTTAGTAAGTGATAATGATAGTTCTTATGATAAGTGATAATCATAAGTTATAATAAGTTATAAATGATAATGATAGTGATAATAAATTATAACTGATTATGAGTGATAAGTGATAATGAGTGATAAGTGATAACGAGTTAAAAGTGATAATGATCATTTCCGGTTTTTCTGCAAGACAACAGTGTGCTTATTACCACCTATGAGAGTATTACCTTGTAAGTTTTCAACGTAATCCAAAAAACCCAATATCATGTGAAGAACTATCTGGTGAAATCGCTAAAAACGGGATAGCCATTAGCCAGATAAAAGCGAATTTAGCCAAAAACAACCCCGGAAATCGTTAGTCAACTGAACAGCTTGGCAAAACAAATCGATAAAATATCTTAATCCAGTGTATCGATGTCAGATAGCACATCCTACGCAGCAGCCGTAAAAAAAGGGATTAATCCCTCAGAAGCACCAGTTTACTATGCTGTTAAGGAAGTATTCAGTGAAAAAGAAATGAAGTGCCAGCTGATTTTGACAAACTTTCCAGAAACTTCTGTGAAACCCTCACAAATCTGCTAGATAATCTCAAGGATTTGTTTGCTAGACTAAATTTAGACGACCACTGGAAACATGTGATGATTGCAGAGCGGCTTGGTAGACCCCGTGATATCTTTAGATATGAGTCATCAAGTGCAAAAAAAAACCACGCTTGGTTAAAATTTCTATGATGAATCACACAGGAAAAGGCCATTTATGCGCAAGAAACTTGCTGGAAGCTTACACGCAAATTTTAAATTACCTGAAAGCAACCTTAGAGCCAAGGGTCTTTTCATGCGGGCGTCTATGCCCTTTGAGCAAAGAAAAGAGTTCAGCGCCTTAAGAGACTACGTGATAATGGTAATACCAGCCTAAGCTACTCTGTCCGTAAAAACCGCAAAGGAGACTATATTTTCGCCAAATATGTATATAATGATAGCACTGGGCGGTGGGGTCTTTCCGAAAAGGAAAATACTTTAAAATCCTAACGGTAGAGATCACACATAATATAACATGTCAAAAATCAAATAATTTAAATTATTTAAATTGCATATATGTGAATGTGCGCATTATATACAGTTTTAAATATCGCAACTTACTTGAAAATTTACTTAATGAAAACGACTATAAAGTCTTAGTTTTCACTGAAACATTGCTAAAGCCTGAAATTACTGACAAAATGCTTAGTGCTAAACATAAATATAATATTTTTCGCAAGGACCGGCCTAAAAAAGTAGGCGGCGGCGTCGCCATATTTGTGCACCAAGATATTAAAGTTCATAAAATTTTTATATCGGAAAAGTTCGATTTCCTTGAGCTTATTGAAATAGATTTGCTTGGGGATACCCCAAGTAGATTTATAAGCTTTTATAGCCCTCCTAACAGTGACATTGATTATTGTGAATTGTTCTGTGAGCTTTTATCAAACCTGACCGATACAAAATTTCCCATTATATTATGCGAAGATTTAATAATAATTTTTGGCGTAACAGTGTTTGTGATAATAAAATTTCATCGATTTTTTCAAAATTTTTAAACAAAAAATCTATACTCAACTGGTTTCCGAACCCACCGGAGGTCACAATTTTTTAGATTTAATTTTTTGTAATAAGGAGTTACATGTTTCTAACATTAAAGTTAATGAACCTCTTTTTAACAGCGATCACAACCTCTTTGTGTCAATCGCCAGGTACCGTAGAAACAGTTAATACTTAGTAAAGTTTTTATGATTTTAAACAAGCTAATTGGGAACAAATGAACGCTTACTTAAAATCAACTGATTTTTGTGGTCTTTTTCAATGCTAGCGCATCAGCTGAAACTCATTGGAAGATTATAAGGTCGTACATAGAAAAAGCAATTGATTTATTTGTACCTGTTAGGCAAAAAATTAATAACCACAAAAAGCGTATCTACCCAAAATATGTTTGAAGTATTATGATTAAAAAGGAAAAACGTTGGAAAAACTGTAATCAAGCGTTCAACTTGTTCTCTTCTACTAGAGTCAATAAATGATTGGGTCGAAGCCATAGACAAAGGATTTCTTATAGATAGAATATTTATTGATTTTAGTAAGGCCTTTGACTCCGTTTGTCATACTAAACTTATTTCTAAGCTTCAAGTTTATGGAATGACTGGAGACCTATTGAGTTTGATAACTGCGTTTTTAAGTAACAGAACACAAAAAATAATAATGGGTAAGAACAGTTCCACAGAATGCAATGTTATATCCGGCGTTCCACAAGGAACTGTTCTTGGACATTTGCTATTTCTTTTGTTCATTAATGATTTGCCAGAGGTGCTAAAAGAGTTTAATGTCACATGCAAGTTATTTGCTAATGACGTTAAGCTCTATGAGACTAGAAAAAAATCAGAACAATCGACTAACCTTCAAGCGGCAATAAACAAATTAATATCTTGGGCACAAAAATGGCAATTAACTATTGCCGAGGAAAAATGTAGCACATTATATTTTGGTCATGGTAATCCTGAAAAACCTATTTTTATAAATAATAAAAACTAAAAACGGCTAAAGAAGCTAGAGATCTTGGTGTCCAAATCTCATCTAACTTAAAATCTGCAGATCATTGTAACACTATTTTAAATAAAGCGTTAACCATAGTTAACATGATTTTTCATTGTTTTCAGACTAAAAATATATCGGTTTTAATCACGTCCTACAAAGCATTTGCTCGGCCTATACTTGAATACTGTTGCCAGGTTTGGTCACCATATTTATGTAAGGATATTGATACAGTTGAGAACGTCCAACGTTACTTTACTAGGAAAATATTTGCAAGGTGTGGTCTTTCTCTATCCAATAGTTACTTAAAACGATTAAACTTTCTTAATTTAGAACCTCCAGAAGCCAGGAGAATTAAATTTGATTTAAGTATGGGATATGGTATAATAAACAAATTAAACGATCTTAACTTTGATGACTTCTTTACGTGGGCTATTTTTAGGGGTAAAAATGACTATAGATTTAAGTTAATGCTACCAAAAACCAAAAATGACAATAATATGCATAGTTATGCTTCGAGAACATCTAAATATTGGAATTATCTTCCTAAAGAAGTAGTTGAAGCCCAAAATTTAAACGGTTTCAAAAAACGTATAAATAAATTATCGTTTGATAAATTTACTAAATTTGATAGACACATGTGAGAAGCCTACTGACTCTGTGTGTTTCTCTTCCCTTTTATCTTTGATAATACATTCTAAATATTTGATGTATATTATTTTTCAACATTTTTTTTGTTTAACATTGATATGTTTTCATTTAGTTCATATTATCAGCTAGAAAGTATGTACATAATGATAATGACACAAACGTTTTGTCAAACAATTCACCCTTTCTTTTATTTTTTGTGTGTATTTTGTTTAAATTTAGTTTTGTCATTAAGTTACTTGAAATTATAATATACGATAAAATAAGGCTTGGATAATTTACTATATATAAATAACGTGTAATCAGATATAATAAAGGTGTTTCATTTCATTTCATTTCAAATGTAAGGTTCAAACTTAACAAGTGGCTGTACAAAACTTTTAAAACAACGTAATAACACATCAATGTCCTTAGTGGAAAATGAACGGACATTAATACCAATTCTGCTTAGCGTTTTAGAAGTTAATTCAAGCCAGTAATTAGAAAATTTTAGGTCAAAGGAAATGTTTATTTGCCTAAGTCACAAACATGGCTAGCGGAATTTATTTCAATATTATTTAGATTATATTTATTAAGAGGAGTTTTTGAACCGATATTTAAAACATTACATTTTTTCATTGCTATGTTTAATTGCCACTGAGATGACCAGTTGAAAACATTATTTAACTAATTTTGATATAGTAAACTTGTGTTAATACGCTATAACAACTAAAAAATTTTTAATCATCAGCAAACAACATTGCTTTAGATTCAGAGCCCGAATACTCAGGAAGGTCGTTTATGTATAATAAAGAAGCAAGGAGCCCAGTACACTTCCCTGCGGGACCCCGCTGGTTACATATGCAAATTTGTACATTACGCATTTATTATTATTTTCCAAAGAAAAATCGTTTATAATAACTTTTTGCCTATAAAAGTTGAGAAAGTCATTTAGCCAAGCAAGGAGTTTATAATTAATTCCATATGCGGAAATTTTCTGAAGCAATTTTGGGTGAAACACTGATTCAAACGCTTTAGAGAAGTCAATATACATGACGTCTATTGGTTTATTTGAATCTAAAGCTTCGACCCATTCAAAAAGTGTGCATTAAAGTTGCAGACCAACTGAATTACCCTTTAAGAATCCAAACTAATTGTTACTTATAAGTTTATTTTTAAGCAAAAAAAATAATATAGAATCACCGACTATGCTTTCACCAATTTTAGAGCAATTAGAAATAAGCGATATGGGTCAAAATTATTTTTAAGGCAAGAAACTCCTTTTTTTAAAAAACTCGAGCCACAAAAGCGTCTTTCCAGATTGAAGGAAAAAAGCCACTTTGCATTGAAATTTCAAAAATTCTAGCTAATGGACAACAAAGAGACCGCGGTATTTTTAAGATAAAAGCAGGAATACTGTCAGGGGTTCATGAAAGTTTCGAAGGAAGGGACTTTAGTTTTTTGTAAACAGTTTTAACAGAAAATTCTACAAAATTAAATTCTATAGTTTCAGGAACCCGATTTTAAAATTCTAGAAAAACGTTATTATCAGCTGTAAGAACACTACAAAAAAATCATTAAAAATTTTAGCAATTTCAGCTGCGTCTGTGGAAAAGGTGCCATTGTCCTTTTTTATTGGTCCGAAATTAGATGGATGCTTATGAAATTTAGATTTGGCAAAACTGTAAAAGCGTTTTATATTTTTGAAATTCACAATTTCATTTTCAAGGTTTTCATAAAAAATTTTCAAGGCGCTGCTATTTTGGCAACAACAAGCTATATAATTAGGTTTAGTTTCAGGGAATTTTTTTTAAATTTTATAAAGCCTTCTTTTCTCGTTTTGCAATTTAGCATTATGACGAGGGTAATTACGTTTTTTATAATTTATAAACTTTTTTGGGACATATTTATCAATACAATCCGTATTAATTTTAACGAACTTTGTGTAAAGAATGTCAATATTAAGGGACTCACTTATAATTTACCCCCATCTACTGCTTTTAAAGAGTCATTAATTAACTTTAAGTCAGCTTATCGAAAATCTAAAACTTTTTTTTTCTGGCAGAATTTAAATGAGATATTAAACTTTATGAAAAAAATTAACAGACACATGATCACAGGTATGGGTAAAAGGTTCGATTGATTAAACATTAAAAATTATGTTTGAATCATTTGAAATTAATAAATCAAGGGTATTTCCACCGTGATGGGTCAGAAAATTAACAAATTGAAGAAAATATATTGGAAAAAAGATTCTAAAAATAATTCATAAAGTTTGTCTTGTTTTGTTAGCTTTGGAAAAGGACCCGACCAGTCAATAGTACAATAATTATAGCCCCCAATAAAAATGCAGGGATACTTAACAGATTTAAGTTTTAATTTTATTAAATTTTAATTTTAAATTAAATTCAGATTTAATTTAATTAAAAAAGTATTTAAATCAGAAAACAATACATTTTGTGAATTTCTAATTCACGTTGCAGAGAGCAAGGAAGACGGTACTGGCATACTATTCGTAAATTAAAGTTTTTCCGGTAAATGTCTAATGCAAGACTCTTAAGATTTTGGAACCTATTATTTACATTTACGAGACTAATTTTAAAAAACGATTTAGCTAAAATTGCCACGCGCCACCTTGCTTGTAAATACGGTCATACCTAAAACCCTGATAATTACCATCCAAACATAAAATAGAGTCAAATACATTGTCATTTAGCCATGTTTCGCAAATGAATATGTGTTCATATGCTCTCTTATTCTTTGTCAGCCATTCTTTTAAAAAGATCTGACAAAATGGCAAAATATTCAGCCAATTTTCTCGCGGCTAATAATGCTGCCAAATTGACAGATATTTTTAATTATTTTGGCAGACATTTAATTCACTAAATCGGCAGATAATATTCTCCGCTAATTTGGCAGCTATGGGTCTATCAATAAAGCGAAATTAGATCTGCCATTTTGAAAGTATTTTTTATTTTTATTGAGATTTTGTAAACTATTTTGTCAATTTTAAAAATACTAATAATTTGTTTGAAAGGTATGTTTAATTTATGTATTTAATAGTTATTATTGCAAGGTAAAATTATTTGATATTATATGGGAGTGCCAAAATGGATAACCACAAAGTAAAATTATTTGAGACTCTCAAATAAAAAATACTTTCAAATACTTTTAACGAATTTTTTATTACTTTTACTGGACACTTAACCCTTTGGAATTTTTTTCATCGAAATACCGCTGCAAATGTGCAAAAAGTATATTGCGTCAGTGCTGCAGTGTGTTAAAATCTTTGGCTCTCGACGATCGTTGATGAAGTTTAACATTGGGCAGCAGTGGCGTGGAATCCCTTCTGCGAATTTCCAGCGGAATGAATACCAAAGGGTTAAATTTCACTTACTTTTACTATTACTCTTACTAATATTTTTTCCTACAAATACTTAAATTAATTTAAGTAAAATTTTAGTAATTTCAACAAGTAGATTTCCTGTGGGCTTGTTGTAAAACGAGTCTCAGAAGAAAGTTTTTTAATAAAAAATTTTTAAAAATTGTACCCATTTACTTGACATATTGAATAAAATTATTAGATGGTTTAATACAACCTAAAAAGGACAGACATACATATAGCTCAAATTTTTGGTTCTCAAAAATTGACCGTATAAAATAATTTTGCATTAAAAAGGAGACCTATAACAAAAGCCTGTTTCGTCCCTTGTTTGGACAGGCTGGACAAATATGAGGAGAAATTGGGACTTCTTCAGCAAACGCTTCCCGTCATATTTTTACAACATGCATAAGTCGCTAACACACTAAACACCATTTACTTAGACTAAAAAACTTATTAAAATAAAAATTGAAGCATAAAAATAGCAAAACAAAACAAAACACTGGAACGAAGCTCTGGAGCTCCAAAAATTAACGTTTTGCTGCGTTGCACAATTACTTTTATTATAATTTTACTCTTGTTTTTACTTAACACTTACCATAGGTCTTACTTTTGCTTTACTTAAATAAAATTTTGACCGTTACTTTTATTTTAACTTTACCTAAATTAAAATATTACAAACTAGATTTACTCTTACTTTACTTAAATTATATTTTTTTAAAATTACTTTTATTTTTTCTGAAAATAATCAAAAATCATTATTTTTTACAACAGTAGTGAATTCTAAATAAAATAATAATTTAAAGTTTAAAAAAATCGAAATATTTAAATATTTTTTTGTTCTGGTTCAAAAAAAACTTGAAGTTTTTCTACTCACACAAGTACTTAAATTCTAAAATGTGACTATTAATTACTTAAAACAAATAATTTACAGTAAAAAATTAAAATTTTTGAAAAAAATGACCAAAATTAGAAATTCTGCTAAATTTTCTACCCCAGCCCCGGCCCCGTTCCCTGCCCCGGCAAATCAAAATTTCCCTACCCCGGCCCCGGCCCCGGCCCTGGCATCAGCAATAATTCTGCCCTGGTCGATCCCTATTTTGAGAGTGATATTTTTGGGATAAGCGTGACTATGGGATTAAATTGAGTACAAACGCAACGCATAAATCTCCAATGGATTTTTTTGGGGAGAGGGGGTTGTACCCTGGGGGTGCCAAAGTGGGAAATTACATGGTAAAATTATTCAATAGTATTAGATTTGTGATTATCGTAACTGTGGGATTGAAATGAATATAAACACAACTCATAAATCTACTATGCAATTTTTGGGGGCATCCTGGGGGTGCCAAAATGGGTAACCACAAAGAAAAATTATTCAAGAATGATATTTTTGGGATCAACGTGACTATGTCATTTAAATGAGTACAAAGACAACGCATAAATCTCCAATGGAATTTTTGGGTGTGGTGATGGGTGTGCCAAAATGGGTAACCACACGTAAAATTATTTGGAAGTGATATTTTTGGGATCAGCGTGAGTATGGGATTAAAAGGAGTACAAACACAACGCATAAATCTCCAATGGGATTTTTGGGGGTGGTGATGGGTGTGCCAAAATAGGTAACCACACGGTAAAATTATTTAGGAATGATATTTTTGGGATCAGTGTGACTATGGGATTAAAACGACTATAAACACAACGCATAAATCTCCAATGAAATTTTTGGCGGTGG
Organism: Microlaimidae sp. YZB2_3; assembly: GCA_030248175.1. Classification (NCBI taxonomy): domain Eukaryota; kingdom Metazoa; phylum Nematoda; class Chromadorea; order Desmodorida; family Microlaimidae; species Microlaimidae sp. YZB2_3. Next base: position 1,563 of record JASAMX010011397.1, on the reverse strand, counting down.
TCAGGGGTGTGCCAAAAGCGGTAACCACAGAGCAAAATTATTTGAGAGTGATATTTTCGTGACCGTGGAATTAAAACGAATATAAACGCAACGCATAAATCCCCAATGAATTTTTTTTAGGGCAGGGGTACCCTGGGGGTGCCAAAACGGGTAATCACTAGGTAAAATTATTCAATAGTAATATATCTGTGATTAGCGTTACTGTTTGATTAAAACAAGTATAAACACAATGAATAAATCTCCAATTCAATTTTTGGGGGTGGTGATGGGTGTGTCAAAATGGGTGACCATGAGGTAAAATTATTTGAAAATGATGTTTTTTGGATCAGCGTGACCGTGGGATTAAAACAAGTATAAAAATAACACGTAAATCTCCAATGCAATTTTTTAGGGGAGGGGTACCCCGGGGGTGCCGAAATGGGTAATCACTAGGTAAAATTATTCAATAGTAATATATCTGTGATTAGCGTTACTGTTGGATTAAAACGAGTATAAACACAACACATAAATCTCCAATGCAATTTTTGGGGGTGGTGATGGGTGTGCCAAAATGGGTAACCATAAAATAAATGTATTCAAGAGTGATATTTTTGGAATCAGCGTGACTGTGGGATGAAAACAAGTATAAACATAACGCGTAAATCTCCAATGCAATTTTTTTGGGGGACGGATACCCTGGCGGCGACAAAATGGGTAATCACTAGGTAAAATTATTCAATAGTAATATATCTGCGATTAGCGTTACTGTTGGATTAAAACAAGTATAAACACAACGCATAAGTCTCCAATGAATTTTTTTTGGGGGAGGGGTACCCTGGGGGTGCCAAAATGGGCAATCACTAGGTAAAATTATTCAATAGTAGTATATTTGTGATTATCGTAACCGTGGGATTTAAATAAATATAAACACAACGCATAAATCTACTATGTAATTTTGGGAGGTATCCTGGGGGTGCCAAAATGAGTAACCACAAGGTAAAATTATTCAAGAGTGATAATTTTGGGATCAACGTGACTATGGGATTATAACGTGTATAAACACAATGCACGAATCTCCAACGCAATTTTTGGGGGTGGTCATGAGTGTGCCAAACTGGGTAACCACGAGGTAAAAATATTTGAGAGTGATATTGTCGGGATCAGCGTGATCGTGGATTTTCAGAGTGATATTTTTTATAAGTAACATAAACTCAAACTAGTAAATGAAGAATACAAAATCCCCTATCCAATTTTTTGTGAGGGGGGATTTCCTGCATGTGTAAAAATAGGTAACCATGAGGTAAAATGATTCAAGAGTAATATTTTTGGAGTCAGCGTGACCGTGGGATTAAAACCAGTATAAACACAAAGCATAAATATCCAATCTAATTTTTGAGGGATATCTAGTGATATTTTTGAGAGAAACGTGACCATGGGATTAACACAAATATAAACCTTAATTAATCACAAAGCAAAACTATTAAAGAGTGATATTTTGAGGATCAGCATCCCTATGGGTATAAAAAAAGTTCACCCCTAAAATTAATTCATAAAAAATGTATGTATGTATGTATGTAATGTAAT